>JAEIFU010004366.1:0-15907 GCA_018904235.1 Lordiphosa stackelbergi | reverse complement strand
TTTTGTATTTTATAAATTTAGTTGGCGGTAGGTCACACTGATCCGATCATCGTATTTTGTTTTAATGCCAAGTTGATTTGCTCGGCCACTTCTCCTCAAGCCTTGTTCACAAAATTTAAGTCCGAATGCTTGGGGTGGAAAAGATCACAAATGACATTCGCTTTTTCACCGCCAAAATTAAAGACATTTTTCGTCATAAAAAAATAATTAAAAACAACTATTTCGCTCTTGTTTTTCTGCCATGTTTTATATATATTTTTCAAATTACTTTAGCTGAAAGCACTTCCAGCTGGTCGGTGCAGGTAGAAGCAGAATATTACAATTAAAAAACCCAAAAATTTAATATTCTCTCCAAATGTGCTTTAATGCAACATTGTCTAGGGCTTAAAGAAACAAAACTTTTGTAAATCTATTGCAAATGGTACTGGATGCTTGGGAATGGCAGCGGTGAATTATTGTCGAGTCAACAACAACCAAATGGTGCACAATTGTTGTCAGAAATCAATTGCCATTAATTAAGTGTGAGAAGGCGGGGTGGTAAAATGGTGGGCGGACATATGCATATATGCATTTAAAGAGCTCTATACTGGCATAGTATATATATTATATTTTTGATTTTGAAAATGTATTCAAACATTTCTGAAAGGGAAATACTCATTAAAGTGAAGCAAGCATCATTATTTGTATAAGTCATCTGTGGCATGAAATTGAGAGCATAAAGGATACAAGTTTTCACACTAAGCAGCTGCTGTCAGGTATTTACTGAGTGTCGATTCCCTTCAACAATTTCTTACACCTGCCAGCCAGCCGACGCAAGTGAACGATCAAGTGAAAGCAGATGGAAATGTGGCCTTATACATACATACATAAATCGCTTATAAATAATGAAATTGCCAATAAATTGCACATACGTACAGCAGCACACCCCGAAACAACCACATAACGATGACGAACGAGTGGATGCCAGCTGGCGTTGACTCTACAGAGTCGGGTGCTCTGCGGGTGCTCTGGTGCACTTGGAAAAATAAAATATTTTGTTATTCAAACAAGTTATTTTGAATAACGATTTTTTTCTATCCAATTGTGGACTATTTAAAGATTTTTGATGTGAAACATCTTTAATTTCGGTACGAAAAATTTTAGTAGGAGTTAAATTTGAGTTCAGCGTCACTTGAAAAGAAATGGGAAAGAAATGGGAAAGATATGAATAGAGGGCATCAGTGACTGAACAGTGACTAACCAGTGAATAAACAGTGACTTAACAATGACCTAACAGTGACTAAGCAGTGACTAAACAGTTACTAAACAGTGACTAAACAGTGACTGAACAGTGACTAAACCGTCATTTAAAAGTGACTAAACAGTGACTAAACAGTAACAAAACAGTGACTGAACAGTGACTAAAAAAGGGCAATACATTGACTAAACAGTGACTAAACGGAGACTTAAAAGTGACTAAACAGTGACTGAACAGTGACTAAACCGTCACTTAACAGTGACTAAATAGTGACAAAACAGTGCGGAGACCAAACACATGACCCATATTCAAGTATTGGTCGTACCAGTGAGACGTATAAATGTTTAGTCAGATACGGATCGTTAAATTCCTTGGCCCTTCTTTTGATAAACCCAAGAACACCCATAGCTTTGTTAGAGATGACAGAAATATGATTATTAAAGCTTAGTTTAGGGACAAAGCGTATGCCCAAATCGTCAACCAGGTAAATGCGTTCGAGAGGTTTGCCATCAATCGTATAGTCAAAAAATACGGCTGTGTGCGATGAAAAGTCACACATTTACACTTTTCAGCGTTTAGTGGGAGGCAATTAACCGAACACCATGTATGCAGAGAGTTTAAGTCCAATTGAAGAAGGAGAGGACACATCGGTTCGTTATAAGACAAGCATAGTTTTAGGTCATCGGCGTACAGCAAGGAATGTGAGTGAAGCAAGACATGAGGGATGTCGTTAAAGAAAAGATTAAAAAGTAAAGGTCCAAGATGACTACCCTGAGGAACTCCAGAGAGTACGCTGATGGGATCAGAAAGCGTCGAATTGAAACTGACACGTTGGGAACGGTCTGTCAAATAAGCCTTTATCCAGTTAAGAAGATGAGGAGGAAATCCAAGTAGATACAGTTTGTGAAGAAGGAGATCATGATTGACGGAGCCAAAAGCCTTGCTAAAATCTGTATAAATTACATCCGTTTGCAGTTTATTAATGAAACCCGAATTCACAGTGGAAGTAAACTCAAGCAAGTTTGTAGAAACCGAACATTTTTTCATAAAGCCGTGCTGAGATTGTAAAATAATTGAGCGACAGGAGTGCTGTATTTGAGAAGTAATAAGCATTTCAAATAGTTTAGGAATGTCGGATAGTTTAAAGATACACCTGTAATTTGTTACTGATGATTTAGATCCCTTTTTATGAATAGGAATGACAAAAGATTCCTTCCAATCGTTGGGAAACTCACCTAGTTCAAGAGATAAGTTAAACAGCTTTAAAAGCGGAAAGCATAAAGAATTAGCACAATTTTTAAGCACACAGCTTGGTACATTATACTAGTGTGACTGAACATTCACAAAAAAAAGGGCAATACATTAACTAAACAGTGACTAAACGAAGACGTAAAAGTGGCAATACATTGACTTAACAGTGACTAAACGGAGACTTAAAAGTGACTGAACAGTGACTAAACAGTGACTGAACAGTGACTAAACCGGCACTTAACAGTGACTAAATAGTGACAAAACAGTGACTGAACAGTGACAAAAAAAGGGCAATACATTAACTAAACAGTGACTAAACGAAGACGTAAAAGTGACTAAACAGTGACTAAACTGTGACTAAACCGTCACTTAACAGTTACTAAACAGTGACAAAACAGTGACTGAACAGTGACTAAAACAGGGCAATACATTGACTAAACAGTGACTAAACAGAGACTTAAAAGTGACTACCAAGTGACTAAACAGAGATTAAACAGTGACTAAACAGTGACTGAACAGTTTTCACAGTGTTTTTACAGTAAACCAACGGTGCTTATTAGGAAGTTATTTGGTACTTGAACTCCCCTTTAGTTTTCTTCTTTTGAAAGAGTGCCCTTTCTGCTTGTGATTTTGAAATTAGGCCTCGTAATTATAGATTGATAATCATGTTTCACATCAAAGCCTCGTGAGTGTTAACTACACTGAAACCTTTTTTTAAACCACAAAAGCTGCGAATGTGTGATCGTGACGCGTTATTCTGAACCTTACGTACTGAAATTTAGAGATCCTTACTTGTTAGTGGATACAGGATTTAAAAATCAAATATCAAGTTGGTGTTACAGTATAATTTTTTTACTCGCATTTTCGTATCAAACTAATACTATTTAATAACAACATTCTCCTGTAGTATTTGATACTACAAACAGTGGTGTACGCAAGGAGGGTGGGGGTCTTCAACCCCCAAACAAATAAATAAGATAAAACAGGTGAGATAGTCGGTGAAGCCCAAATTTTGTTGGTCTTTTTTGCTCATAGCTTGAGAACCGCCCATCTGATCCTTATAATTTCTTCGGGAAATCGATACGTAATGCTAATGCTCAGAGATGGTAAGAGATAGAGATTTGACATGTATGGGACATAAGCTTCTTATACTTGCAGGCAGATCAAATTCCCTCCCGCCCCCGCAATTCGGAAAAAACATCATATCTTCAATAAATTTGTAGATAGATAAGTTGTACCTTATATTGATAGTTAGTAATTAGCAATATGTATCGATTTGCCGAAGAAATAATAAAGATCGATGATCGGTTCTTAAGTTAGGAGCAAAAACGACCAAATTCACACTTCCCGCCCTCAAAACCCACCCGACACACAAGCGAAGGTTCGCTTCAAGCAAAAGTTTCGCGAAGAAAATTATTCGTATTTTGTTTAGTTTAAGCGAAAGTCTTTGTGAGTTCCCTTTTATCTTTTACCTTTTAAATTACCGAAAAATGATGTCGTCCCGAAGCGTCGAACGAAAATTACGCCACGTCGCCATCGTTAGCTTGACTTTGACTTTGCATTTTCAGAATGTGTTGGAAGCCCTCATACTTAGGCCGGTGTATGGTTGAATTTATATTATTATATTAGGTATATTAAAATATTTACTCTTCCATGGGCCGGCGTCATTATATTACACTGCTCGACAAAATGAGAGTCGATTTTCCCCAATGGAGCAAACCAACTTTTTCTAAAGTAAATTGGCCCGCTGATCACGAAAATCGGCATATAAAAAATTCTATCGACGCGTTATCGAGATATTATCGATAAACGGTTTTTTCGATTTTTCCAAAAAGTTGCCTCCACTTAAATCTTGATTTGAAAGCTCTAAGCAAATTTTAAAAGAAAATATTTGGCCAAACAGTTTGTTCTCAGACAAAATGAGCTGAGATATGTGCTGTTAGAGCTATGGGCTCAAAGAAAGAAAAATTGCTAAATTTCATTTATCGAAATTAAAACGCTTGTAGATTCATAACTATAGATTCATAACTATACAAAAATTGTTATGTTTTTTAATTGGACAGTAAAAAATATTTAATTTACTTTAAAATAAAACCTCACACAAAGAAATCGGACATAAGGTGAATTTTTTAAGAATTTTTTGGTGAAATAGACAAAACTATAGTTTTCTTCAGATGCCGCTGGGGCTATTTTTTTCTGACTTAAATGAGTGGTTTTAATGAGCTCAGGCGTAGAATAATTCTAATAAAACATATTTATTGCAAAAAAAATGAAATTTCATTTTTTCACAAAATATAGGGCATCACTTTTTGCGGCAGTATGCGATTCTTTGAGACTCTCGGATGAGTCCATGACAATAATTATTAAAGCCCCTGTTGCCTTGGTACCTGTGCTTTATTGACATCATTTCCTGGTGAATCCTCTCTCGTTACTCAGCGCTTTCGACACTTAAATTTTCATAAAAGTCGTTAAGGTTCCAGTTCAGAAAGTGATATTTCAGAGACATTGTGAAAACTGTTGATAATTATTTTAATTTGAAAATTTTATATAAAAATTTGAATCAATCTGTAGGAATGACAATTAAGGATCTTTGATTATTTCTCGGCCAGGCCCGTGTTACCTGAAAACTAGCCAGAAATACTGAAGATTTCCTATCAATTTTTTCGAACGTACTCTGGATCTCTTGTTGTACCTTTTAAATCATTAGACCATCAAATACAAAATGTTTTTTCTTCTGAAGCTTACTTTTGCGAAATTCTTCGGCACCCATTCTTTACTTTGGAACCCAATTAGCACCTTAATTTTTTATTGACAGTTTAAAGTAATTAAAATGCGTTATTTTAAGCGACTCCTTTTCGTTATCTCGTTTGATAGTTCTAGAATATGATAGTTCTAACATGCAACCCGTAAACATTGCAAAATAAGTAAACGCTCTTTTTGCATTTAAATTTGGGTCTTAATTTACCAAGCGTCCTTAAAAATTAAATTAAGATTAACCATAATTTTTCTAGGGGTAAACATGCCATCAATAATTTCTAACAGCAACTAAGGTTCGGTTTTCACCGCGTCCAGTAGCGTCACACTTAAGTGTCATACCGTCACAGTGTAACGTACGATCAGGGGAACATCAAATTATCTGACTCTTGAGTGTAAGAATCAGTTGGTTTCTGTAAATGCTGAAGTAATATGAAAACTTGTCAGTCTGCCCTTTTTCACAAAAACTTGAATAAAAAAGCCATTTCATGTCCGATTTCTGTACGTGAGGTCTTATTTAAAGTAAATTGAGTATTTTTTACTGTCCAATTAAAAAAAAACATAACAATTTTGTATAGTTATGAATCTACAAGTGTTTTAATTTCGATAAATTTTGAAATTTAGCAAAATAAAATAATTTTTTTTTCTTTATTTGAGCCCATAGCTCTGAAAGCACAGATCCCAGCTCATTTTTGTCTGAGAACAAACTGTTTGGCCAAGTATTTTCTTTTTAAAATTTGTTTTGAGCTTTCAAATCGATTGAAAAACTAAAAAGTTATGAGAGATTAAGTGGAGGCAACTTTTGGAAAAATCGAAAAAACCGTTTATCGATAATATCTCGATAACGCGTCGATAGAATTTTTTTTTGAGCTTTGGGGAAAAATGCTGTCGAGCAGTGTTATAATTTGGCTTAGAAAAGTGCAGAGCGTCAATTAATTAATCGGTAAACAATTATTGTGGTTTAATATTCATGATTGTATTGTCTAAAGTTCTATTGCCTATTTGTTGATTGTTTTAGTGTTTAAGACAGGCCAATCAAAAGGAATCAACCGCTTTTTCACTAAGAAATGCCTGGACGTAGCAGCAATGGGGGCCAAAACGATGAATTTAAATAAATATTATTAAAAAAATTACAATTAATTCGATTTCGTTGTCCATAAAATTTTTTAGGAGCGAGTGAAAATTAAACTCGTAAAACTTCTCGGTCAACATTGCGAGCGAATTCGCATGCGAATGTTAGAGTACGAATGTTAGCCTGCCACAAACTGAGCGACACAAGTATCATAAACGAACGTTTGGCGAAATCGTAAACAAAGGTTTTGTTCGTTTTTTATTCGCGCGAATTCGCGGGCGAACTTTTGGTCGGGTGGGAACCTATACCGTATTTCATTCAACAAAGAGAAAAAGAGAGAGAAACTTAGACATGAGCGCAGCAGCAGCGTGTCCCATCTTGATGGAATTTTCCATAAATTAAAAATCATAAATCAAATTTATTAGAAATTTTTAGCAAATTTTCCAAACTGATATTTTTGAGATTCTTCTTCTTGATTGGCCATCACAACCGCTTGACGGTCTCGGCCGTTGAGATTTTTGAGATTACATGACAAAATCCTTAATTTTCAAGTTACCGATACGCAAAATGTTTGGAAATGATTCAGCTTTTACATATATTTTTTTAAATATTAAAGAGGGATTGGTCTCTTTTGCTAGACTAAGTTTTTTGAAAAAATCTAAAAAAAATTATTCAATTTCTGAACCAAACTTAAATAGTACATAGATTAATTTATTTTTTATAATTTTACAGTTTAAAATGGAAGACGAAAGAATTAAAATATTTATTCTTCTGAAAAGTTAGTTCAGGTTAATTGTACCTCTTCCGTTTTTTTTGTAGTGTGGATTTATCGTGTATAGTAAATATCGTGATCCTTTTTCCCTGTGTAAATTTGCCTGAGTGCACTTTACGACCTGCGACGTTCATTCAGTTCATTCAATGCGGACGAAAAACGTTGGCGCACTCAGGTTGACATATCGGAGATGGATGTGTTTTGCGGTTGACATAACCAGCGCCCGAATCCAAGGAAAAATACACGCAACTTTGACGACATGTCGTATACGTAATAAGGGGAAACTTTCAAAGTATTTGGTTTTCATTTCTGTTGCTGTCAGCGCAATTGTAAATTGTAAATTGCAATTGTTTACTTTTTTTTATGTTGTGCGTCAACCGCCATTTTGCCTTTGAGGCAGTTTGTTTTTCGCGTTGTTTTGTTTATGTCATCGTCAAAGAGCCATTGTCAGTCAATTAAAAAGCCACTTGGCTCAATCGTCTGTCTGTGTTTTTATTTTTATTTGTTGAGTTAAGTGCACATTTTCAAATGTCTGTTAAAGCGTCTCTTTTGGAAATACATTATTGAACAGAAAACGAGCTTTTTAATTGACTTTTCAGTGGGTCAATTATTGGGTCCGAAGATATTTAAAAAATATCTGCATGTAAATCCATCTACCCATTCCGGCTTAGGTAAATGTAAAATCTACTAAATCAACTGGAATGACAGACAGGTCAAAGTACACAGTGCACTCAAACACACACACACAGTCGATGGCCTGGCCAACGTTTGCAATAAGCACTTAGGTCGATGCCATGTGATTACGACATTAAAGCTGGTTACCAAGTTGAGTGAAATGTAATGGGAACCTGGTACAGCATCAAAAGTGAAAGCAGGTCACATTCTCACATAAATACTTTTATAGTATAGGGGGAAAAACTGGCAACGTCAACGAAATCACAAACATATATAAGTCACTAGACACGGAACCAGAGTTGGGGCAGCGGCAACGAGGTCAATGAGTTGACACGTACACAGAGCAGCTGCAGCATTTTGCCAGTGCTTGAGGGCAATGCCGCCACATTCCTCCTCCCACCCACAAGCTGGTATCCGTATCGCATGAACTAGTGATACAGTTTTATGCATATTTGCCTGGCATTCAAGCATGGTTCCCATCAAACAAAAAAAAGCAACGTTTTGCATCTTCTGCTGGCATCAGCACAACAAGAAACCTAACACAAAAGAGAAAAAAAAAGAAATGTAAACCAAACTTTGCGGACATGAAAATGCAATTCATGTAACGTGTACTTTATTGCTCTATTATTCTGGCTGAAAAACATCATTTGTAGTTTACATTGTTCATAGCAATGGAATTGGTTGGGATTTTCAACATTTCCTTTGCATACTTTTTTGGGCTTGACAAGAAAGAGATACGAATGTTAATAAGTCTGGTGATGTTCTTGGTGATGAGAATTACGTAAATGTGTTTGATTTATTAGTTAAGGGCAGATTTGAATCAACTATTAACTAGGCAGATGAAATGTCTGAAGCGTACCAAACTGCGCATAAACCGATGCTGATGCATAAAGATTCAGTTTGAGGGAAATTTTAATCATTTCGCTTAGATAAGGTTTGGTCCAATGGGGAAAAATCGACTTTCATTTTGTGGAGCAGTGTTATTTTATTGGAGAATTTTTGTTTGTTTTAATGTTTGTTCCTTATAGGAGGCTGCACTAAATTTGTTCAGTATAGTTAAGACGATCAGAAAGGAATCATAGCTTAGGTCTCAAGTCTGTGTACCGTTTCGATGGCTGTTAAAAACTGTTTAAAAGTGGTACAGAGCAAATTCATGTGTATTAACCAGAGCTCGCAAATAAAGCCTAAAAATTCCTGGCAAACTTCATATAAAAAAAATTGTGGCAAGAATTTTTAGTTTACATTTTCGTTGCTTGTGTATCCAGCAACATGCACGTAATCCACAGTTTCTTATCGATAGTTGGCCTATCGATAGCATGTGTGGATAGAGAGAACAGCTGATACACAGCGCAGGAATATATTGCCAACAATTATTTTGGATGTGATGAGCGAAAATTTTAGGGGAATGCTTTTATATTTTTTGTAATGAGCTGTCATCTGGCTGGGGAACCAGCAGCGTGCAAAGATTGGTAGGGGATAGTGCCAAGGCACACTTATGCCAAATTGATGAGGCCGGCAGAGGGATGCTTCCCATAGACACAAAGGTCGGAGAGATGTCGTCCGTTAAGATGCCTTCTTAATCTCAGTTCATAGGCAAATCTATTAGGTGCACCAATTGGTCATGATACCTGCTAGTGTGCTTATTAATTTGGGCGTATAACGGCAATCCATACCTAGGTATATATGTACTGCAAATGAATTTAGACGCCATCTTAAAATAATTAGACCGCGCGGCCTTATTTTTCATATTTTATACTCTGTACCGAAGGTACATAGAGATATTAAGCTGAACAGGGGAGGAGCCGGGGACCACTCCCATAAAGTATATATATTTTGATCTGCGTCAACCGCCGAGCGATATAGACTGTCCGTCCGCGTCTGTCCGTCCGTATGAACAAACCGATCTCAGAGATGGTGAGAGATAAAGGTTTGACATGCGTGGGGGGGACAAATGCTTTTATACTTGGCAGGCAGATCAAGTTTATTTTCACTTTTTGCCACGCCCCCTCCCGCCCCCGCAATTTTGAAAAAACGTCATATCTCCCACAGTTTGTAGATAGATACTTTCTGGAGATAGTCAATCATTGACAATATGCCCATTTGGGGAAGGAATGATAAAAGATCGGGATGGGAGCGGTTCTCGTTATGGAAAAAGTGTAATAAGCCCGCCTCCCACTCCCCCACCCAAACAACAACGCCGGAGCACTAAGAGAGAAAGGAGAGAAAAGAGAGAGAGAAAAAAACTTAGAGATGAACACAGTGGCAGCGACGCATTCAGCATATCACGGGTACAGAGTATGCCATAGTCGGGCTTGGACCGACTTTCCTCACCTCTGTTCAAAATGAATCAGCGCGTCACTAAATGAAATTAGACCGCGCGGCCTTATTTCATTCTGCAAAATAAATTTGGACCGCCATCACAAATGAAATTAGACCGCGCTGCCTTATTTAATTTATCTTTGAATTTGGCCGCGATCACTGAAATTAGACCGCGTGGTCTTGTTCTTACGGGTAAGCATTTAATTTAAAAATTGAGTCCCTCTCGCGCCGCAGGCGAAAATGGATACAAAAATCCGGATTTTTTGTATCAAATTTTCACCATTTTTAAATGTTATAGATAGTTTATTTTATTGAAAACCAAAATTACATTTCTTTTGTAATGGCGGTCTAAATTAGAATTTTGCAGAGAAGTTCAGATCTCGCAGCCTAATTTTATTTTGTGATGGCGGTCTGCGGAAATAAGGCCGGGCCGCGGCCAATTTCATTTTGTGATGGCGGTCTAAATTCTAGAAAAATTAAATTAGCCGCCGCGACGCGATTAATTCACGCGGTCTAATTTCCATCACCCGTATATATGTACTTACGGTGGCGTGCCTCACTGCAGGGGGCCCCACATAGATGACTCTAGTTTCTTGAGAGCAGTGGGATCGCCCAGATCCACCGCTAAGAGGCTTAAGAAGCCCATGGAGCTCCAATGCCATTAGATGCAAGCTACTGTCCGAGTCACCTTCCTGGTCAAGCGTCGATTCAGAGACACTCCAAGGTATTTAGCCGCGTTACCCGTATATGGAACTCTTAGTCCCAGGAGTTGCACTCTAAGCTACTTTTCCGGGTGCTCATAGCGATAGAGCTGATGTTTTCGATGTTTTAGAGTAAAACATCGATGAAACATCGATGTTTATTTCCAATTTTAAGAGCCTAGTGATGTAGCTTCTAAATCATATCTTTCTTCTTGACATGAAATTGAAAATAAATAGAGAATATAAATATATAAAATATGATAAATTATAAGACCAATGTCCCTTCTAGTGTTATAGATCAAATATTTATTTTTAAGTATTTTTAAATTATTTAAATTTTTATAAAGGAACATTTAAAGCTAATTCATTAAGGTCCCAGTCTGTCCAGCTTTACTGAATGTCCTTTCAGAAGCTGTGAATGTTGCCGGAATACATAAGAGCTTTAGCCAATCTTTTAGTGGGGCTCAAAAGATTATGACTTAAGCTCACTTCGCATTTTCTTCTGTGCGTCTGCGGATCTTCTCATATTAGTGGGACAATTAGTGAAAGAGTGGCATATTTTCTCCCAAAATTTGCAAAATGGTACCCTTTCAAGAGGTAAGGATTTTGACATTTCTTGTAAAGTTTCTAAATGGGGGCTTTTGGAGTTGCTTAGAGTTTGGAGTAAAATTGTTTATAAATGGTCAGACAAGAAAAATTCGGTTTTTTTTAAATATATACTATTCCTGGCGACAGGCGACTTCTCAAGTAATGCCATAAAATTATTTGTAGTTTGGAAAGTTATTTATTGGCTGGCCACAGTACTTTATTTAAAAAAACTCACATTCGCTAACATTTGGAAACGTCATTAAGGCAGGGAAGTCAAAAGAGTTCTTAAACTAAAAGAGGGAGTGTGTGTTCAAATCATGGAAAATTTGTGAGTTTTAAAAATCGCACTTTTTTGATTATGGCATGTAAATGGATAATCATCAACCACATTAATTCATAATAGGGTTTGCTCAAATCACTTTTTTTAAATTGCAAATTGCATATTGAAAGAACCGCAAATTGGTCACCTTACCTTTCTTTATGGACGCCAGCCACTTTTATAAGAAAATAGGGGGGCCGTATCTTGTTTATGTAGTGTTGCAAAAACATCGATTGTGGAAAAACATCGATGTTTGCAGCTAGAAAAACTATCGTGTCATCGATGTTATATTTCTCCAGTATATTTATATTTTTAAATTTAAGATAAATAATTATTAGTTTTTGATAAAGAAAAGCCAGGCTTATCTTGCACTGAGTTGACATAATCCTTAATACAAACCCGCATGTTTTTAGGCAATCTTGTATCCGACGATGAAAGGCATCATTTGATTGCGTACAAACAAGAGGTCATACTACGTTGGAGTAGATTCCATTATAAAGTAATGCAGTTAACAACATCCTGCAGTGATGTTTTGTGCCATCTGGGACCCACTGCAAAGTGTCATGCCATCGGTTTATTATCCCTTAGTATATAGCATGGAAATATTATTTAAATTTATTTAAATTCAACTAGTTAACAGTGCTTAACAGCTGATTGATCAGAGTGACTTCCACCTTTTAGGTGCATGGTCACACTGTTTTAGTTATAGTCCACACACACAAGAAATAAATAGCAAATTCCTGGCAGGAATTTTCCGCAGTGCTGGATACAGGCCTTAAAGTACGGAAGGCGTTCGAATTTTCCTTCAAGAAATTTGCCTAATATTCCTTTTTGTGGAACGAAAAAGGCAGAGTGACCAGGTAAACTCATAACAAAATAACGAAATCAGAAAATAAAATAAATTGGCCAGCTAATTTGTATTTTGATTATAAGATTTGAATAAAATGAGGCACAATGCACATCATGAAGGGAGTTGCAGTTGCAGTGGCAGCTATTAAAATGAAGAATGTGAGCAAGACTACAGAATTGTATTCGCCTGTTGCCGTCTGCAAGACGGCATTTTTCAGGGCGAGCAGGATCCCACTCAGGTGCACATATCGCTGCAACGCAAGGTGGCTCAACCCTGGGCACTGAAACAACATGACAAGTTGCGCAAGCGTGGCGCAAGATTCCATCCTGATTCTGGAGCAGGAGTATGAGGCAGCCACACGAAGTGATTATATGCAACCCTTTTCTCAACTGGACACCAATTGCTCTCCAAGCACATTTTTTAAATGCGGTGCCCAGTTGCTTGCCATCTGCATTCAATGCATCAATTAATGCATTTTTGTCGTTATAACTAAAATTTTGCAGACGATTTTTAGTCTTGCACTCCATTATTTTTTTGCCTTGCCTTTTGACAACTGATACAAGGAAAAAACGACTGCACAATATCTCTTGAAGAAATATCAGTCCACACGGTTCATCGATATGGCAACTCTCAAAATTCCTTGTGTGTATTGCTTGGCTTTCTGCGTACCAAACATCAGAATGAGGGCAAGGAAAAATTCCTTAAGCAATTTTTTTATGGGATTTTGATAGCTGAAGGAAAATTCGAACGCCCTCCGTACTAGGCTTTAACTGTTGACCGTTTTTCGTTGTCCACAAATAACTGTTATATACGGACCCTTTGAGCGAGTCAGAGAGTCAGAGTCAAAGAGTTTACCCTGTACACATACACATTCTACGTTTATGCTATGAAATTCACGATTTCTTCAATTTGCAAAATCAAATTTATTCCTGTTTATGCAGCTTTTGTAAATTCACAAAATTACCACCTTTTTGGCAGATGTGGCAGCACCAACGCAAACTTAAGTAGGCTGCGCCTCTGGATTTTAATAGGGTGGTAGCACATAAAGGCGGGGAATCGAAACAAAGGCAAATTGAAATTGATTGCAATGGAGGACATTAAAATTTTTTGATTAAAGGAGAAAATTTGTTTCGCGAATAACTTCGGTGTTTTTGATCGGATCACGTTGCGTTTGTTGTTGTTTTCAGAACATATAGATATACGGCCAAAGATAAAATATGCTAAGCCACGATGTTGTAACTTTAAAATTGTGGCTCTGACAGTTTTTTGCGGTTTAAGGGGGAGGGGGGAAATTTTGCAAATCTAAAACAAACTCGATCAGGGTACAGTATACACCTATGTTCATGCAAAAATTTGGGTCTCTATCTCTTATAGTCTCTGAGATCGACGCGTTCATACAGACAGACGGACGGACGGACAGACGGACATGGCTAAATCGACTCGGCTGTTGATGCTGATCAAGAATATATATACTTTATATGGTCGGAGGTGCTTCCTTCCATGCGTTACAAACATCTGGACAATTTCAATATACCATCTCCAAGTGTATAAAAAAGAGCGTTTACGTTGAGCGTTTCATTTTTTTTGCTCATCTGCTGAGCTCTCACTCGGATCGCTCTCTGTATGTTGTTCTTGAATGAGCACAAATAGAATAGCTCAACTGAGAACAGTCAACTGAAAACCAAAACAAATCGAAAGGAAGTGTTCTGATCAGAGAGAGAGAGCAAGCGTGCCTGTTTTTCCCCGTTATGGTCGTGCGAAGACCGCAAAGGGATAAACGGTCAACAGTTATTTGCGAGCTCTGGTATTAACTGAATAAGCTTTGCTCTTGCTCAATATTCTAATTAGTAAATAAATTTTTTGTAAAAATGAAAGAATTTCTATTAATATGATTTAGTGACTTTCTTGACTATGAATCAAAGCCAGTTTAAGCTGGCTCAAGTACAGTTACTTGGGTGTAGATTTCCCAAAATTATGAATCTGCAGAATAATTTCTATGGTAAATATCAAAGAAAATTTATAAGTATCCCGGGGGACTAATTTGCATTTTATATTTGTATCGTTCAGGCTGTGCGTAGACTACCAATCAGTCAGTCAGCACAAACTCTTTTGTATTTATAAATAGATTATCCTAAGCAGTAAAATCGGATTTTTAGTGAGTGACCTCTACACTTTGATATTTGTTTAAAAATAGACAAAAAAATCAACCACCGATTTTTATCAACACAAAACCACAATTGTCCACCACAATCGCCATTGAGGCAGCTCGGCATGAAAACAAAACCCAACCCCAAGATGTCAAGTGCACTAGAGAGCAAAGTCTCAAACAGAACCGCTCGTGCCACTTAAATACACAAAGTTTATCTAACAAAGTGCTCGCCACTCAATCTTCGCCAGCCTTATGCCCCCCGCTCTGCTTCTTCACTAATCAGCATTTCCCCTGCCTAACTCAATCGCCGGGACTTAGATTTGGATTTTGTGTCTGTTACATTTGTTGCATTCGTAATTTAAAGGGTCTTCTTCATGTCGCATCTTTTTCTTGTTGAGTTTATTTGCCGCTGAGACGTCCACTTCATTTTGGCCAGAAATGTATTCAAGTGTAAATGGATTTTCGGTTCATAACCGCACTTGCAGCCAAAGCACTTTGGGGAGAGCCGATTCCCCATGTGCAGCCCTTCCTCATCTTGGGGAGGGACACATAGCGTACATATTTGGTTAAGTGCTGTCAGGTTGGCATAGGATTCTGCGTGGGTGTCTATTAAATTGATGTTTTATAACATTCCTGCCTCGCATTCGTAATGTAAATTTAATTATTGGTTGTGGTTCTCATGCCTGAAATATTTATGACATTTTATTGATCGCATATAAATTTGTGATATATATTTTGTGTGTGTGTGTTGCTGGGCTTTACATTAATGTTAATTAATATTTTAAAAATACCTGATGGCAACTGGCAACCATGAATGATGCTGGTATTTAGAGCTATCAATTAGTCAGTGCGTGTTTAGTTGATTAAAGCCATGTTGAGTGGTTGCCCAAATAATGTTCATGAAATTTCGATTTTAGTATCGAATTCGCTAATGCCAACCCCAGGTTCAATTTGCAGAAATTAGGGAAGCACCCAGCCAATTGACTAATGAGATAATCAGAGCTCTTGTGCGGAAGTTGTGCATTAAATGTATACGTATGCATATTGTGTGCTCTCAAGAGGCACAGCCCAATGCCATTTTAGAAGTTACTTGTTAAAGCTGTTTATTACAATTGGAAATGTTAGTTCACTTATACCCTATTTCCACTGAACAAATGAAGCTTCATTTCATGAAATGATGAAAATGATATCATTCTTCCATACGATTTGTCACTTCATTT
>JAEIFU010004365.1:0-15919 GCA_018904235.1 Lordiphosa stackelbergi | reverse complement strand
GGATATCAGACAGCATTTCCCAGCTATAATAGCAGGTGCTTTTAAAGCCTGGGGGTGGAATGGGGCAGCACCATTACCAATTCTAGGGGACAAGCTCTCCTCGAGTCTTTTGCGTCTCTAGAGATCACATTTCTAAGCAATGGAACACAGCAAACGTTTAGTCGGGATGGAAGAGGCTTAGTGATTGATCTGACATATGTCAGTAGCAGCTTGGCGAGTTCAACAACGTGGCATGTTGGACAGCACTACACAGGTAGCGACCATGAGGCCATTCTCTTCTCAGTCGGCGATAGGAACGTACAGCAGCCAGGCCACCTACCCCGGGGCAAGATATACCGAACGGAGACTCTTAAGCCTCTCATATTCACATGTGCAATAAACCAGCTGGAGATGCACGGCTCGGCGCAAGCGAGGGCCGAACAGCGGACGTGCCATGTTGTTGCTGCGTGCGACAGGGCCATGTCGCAAAGAAAGATATTTCGCTTACACCAGCGCCCGAAGTTCTGGTGGAACGAAGAAATATCAGAGGCGAGAGCACCCTGCCTAAGAGCTAGGAGGCATTACCAAAGGGCAAGAAGATCCAACAGACCCAGTAGTGGAGAGCACCAAGTGCTTTTTGGAGCAGCTAGGAAAGCGCTGAAAAAAGCCATCCGGTCAAGCAAGCGCAAATTTTTTCTCCAATTATGCGACTCAGCCGAACAGGCTCAACGCGAACAGGCACACTGCACCGACAGACCGTGACATGCTCAAGGGTATAGTGGAAGTACTTTTCCCACACAGGGACAACATCCTTCATCCACTCCTAGCTGCGCTACATAGGGAGGACATTCCATACTCTGTTGAGCCAAAAACAACAGCAGAGGTGATGGAAGTGGCAAAAAGGCTCAAGCCCAATAAGGCGCCTGGCCCAGATGCGGTCCCAAGCTGGCAATTTCCCTTAGACCAGATATTTTTTCCGACACCTTCACCCGGTGCTTAAGAGAATGCGTCTTTCCTGAGAGATGGAAGCAGCAAAAGCTAGGGCTCATCCCCAAGCCTGGCAAGCCTCCAGGGGATCCCTCCTCCTACAGGCCAATCTGCCTAATTGACACCATGGGCAAGGTGCTTAAGAAGCTTATAAGCTCAAGAATCAAAGCAGCTATTGACCTTGGGGGAGGACTCTCGCCGTGCCGGTTCGGCTTCCGCAAAGCGATGTCCACGGCTATTGCCATTTCCAAGGTGGTTGGGATAGCCTCGATAGCCATCGAAGGAACGCGCTGGAAAGGAGGAACAAAGCAGTATTACCTCGTCGCTACGCTGGATGTAAAGAACGCGTTCAATACAGCATCATGAGGTAAGATCCTAAATGCACTCATTGGCTTCGGAGTACCTCCCTATCTTATAAAGGCTATCGTAAGCTATTTCGATGGTAGACAGCTACAGTACGAGACAGACAGCGGCACAGAGATACACAACTTCAGCGCAGGTGTGCCCCAGGGCTCAGTTGTGGGTCCGATTTTGTGGAACACGATGTACGATGGCATCCTTAGACAACCACTTCCGGAAAACACTCACATAGTCGGGTATGCGGACGATGTGGGGTTGGTAGTGGTGGCAAAAGAGCTAGCAACGGCAGAGAGGAGGTGCAATGATGCAATTGCCAGCACAGTGCAATGCCTAGCAACGGTTGGTTTGGACCTAGCGGCTCATAAGACTGAGGCGGTTATCATCAGCAGCAGGAAGGTGGTGGAGACAGCGGAAATACATGTCGGCAGCGAAAAAATTAGGTCCAAAAGGGCGATCCGGTATCTTGGAGTTATGCTAGACACGCAACTCAATTTCCGCGAACACCTCCAATTTATAAGCTGCAAGGCCGAGTCAACAGGGAGGGCATTGTCCCGGGTTATGCTTAACACGAGAGGACCAAAACAGGGGCGAAGGCTGCTTCTAGCGAGTGTCCTAAAATCCACAATCCTGTACGCTGCACCTATCTGGGCGGATGCCATGGCCGTTCCCAGCTACAGCAAGGGTGTCCGCGCCGCATATCGAGAGTATGCTGTGGCTTTAGATAACTGCTATAACTGCCGAAAACTTAGTGGCTCCAATGATCTCAAGGAGTGAGGTTTGGGACGCAGTCAATTGTTTTGCTGCCCACACTATGGGCGAGCAGTAGCTGAGCGACTGCGATATAAGGAACGTCATTACCCTTGCGACGCATTGCTTCGCGGCCGTCCCGTAGGGGTGAAACTCTGTTCTCTGTATCGCCTAGTAGTATAAGTATTTTTGTTATAATGGAAATAATGGTGGTAAGTGGTAAGGCTAAATGGTAAGTGGGTGCGATATGGGTGGAAAATAGGTGGTAGGTGGGTGGTAAATGGGTGGTAAGTGGCTGGTTAGTGGGTGGGAGTGGGTGGGAGTGGGTGGTAAATGGGTTTGAATATGTATTCCTATAAATACTAAAATTAAGCAAAACTAAAAGTTAAATAAAAAAACATTTGTGTTATATAAAAAAAATTCGTAAATTGTTGTTTTAATTTGTTTCGGCACATACTCATTTGATCTCTTTACTCTTCCACATACACACACACACACACACACAGTTAGTTAGTATAATTTGATCGGTCGTGGCTGCTGGATGTTGGTTGTTTGATTCGTGCTTTGTTTTTGCTTAAAAAATTGTTTTTTTTAAATTTGCAAAAAAATTGTTCATTTTGAAGTGTCGCCTTCAAATGGAATGAAAATTTTGTCAAGTTGTGTGGTGGTGTTGCTGCTGTTTTTTTTTTTTTTTTGGAGTAAGTGAAAAGTAGGAAATGTGGGAAAATGTGGAAAAAGGTTGAAATTTTTAATAAAAAGAACAAAAAACAACGGAAGACACCCCCCCCCCCACACAAAAAAAACTCAATATACAACACAGAAGAAAAGACGGAAAGGGGCTCTGGTGACCGAAACGGAGCGGTATAACTTCCAACGCCGAACTGCCGAGGAAAACCTCAGGCCATCGCGGGATCTTCCTACGCTGGAGTCTGGGACTAGGAGAACTGCGCAGGCGACTGGCCATGCACCAGCGCTAGCAGAAGACACGGAAGCAGAAGCAGCATCAGTAGCTCAAGCGGAAGAAGAGCTCTTAAGGAATTCTCCAACTGGAGGAACACCTATTGCATCCCAGGCGACCTCTGCTCCGCCACTGATGTCTGATCTGGTTCTCCAGCCTAGTGCTTGCAACGACCCAGACACGCCGAAGAGAAGTTGGGAGTCCACAAGTCCTGATTACTTGCAGGATGGTGCCCAAAAAAAGCCGCGTGTGCTTAAAAGCCTAGAAGCAACAGCTGAGGATCTTGGTAAGTTACTAGACGACCTTATCACTCAATTCACCGAGAAGAAAGCCAACAATAAAAAAGTTGTGCGTCATGTAACGCGGGCCACTATTGATGTACTTATCAATATGAAGGATTTGCACTCTGAAATCAGCTCTAGGCTCAATGAGAGGCATAAATGCGACCATGAGCTCGATGTACACGCCAAGCCCTCTGATTTGTGCAAAGAACACAAAGAGCAGCAGACGTCCCCAATTGCAGAGCATTCCTCTTCCCCAGGAGGCAAAAGAGTTCGGTTCAGCAACGAGCCACCAGTAATTATACAGTCTTTTAAATCACCCTCCATTGCACTTAAGTCGGCTAATAATAAGCAACCGCCTCCAAGAAGCCCACCAGTGAACTACCGAACAGCGCCAAGCCCAGTAAGTAAACTTCCTGAGGCTCAGCCGAAGAGCCCCAGCTGGCACCTGGTTGGTCCCAGGAGAAAGATGCCAAATACCCGCAGCAGCAGCAGCTCTGATAAGGTAAACGGCAAAGAAATCAAAAAATCCAAACGGTCAGACGCCATACTAATAAAATGCGCTGAAAACACCTACGCTGACATGCTAAAAATGGTAAAATCTGCACCTTCCCTACAGGCCCTGAAGGGAAAGGTACAAGGCATTAGGAAGACAGCATCAAGAGGAATGCTGCTAAAAATGCAACACGCCTCAGATCCCGCAACTCAGCAGCTGCAGACTGCCATCCGTTGTATTCTCCCTGGCCAAGCTGAAGTTAAAGCACTCCAGGAGACAGTGCAGATAGAAATCCATGATCTGGATGAACTGACCACAGGAGAAGAGGTAATTGCTGCACTTTTCGCCACTGTTTATGGCGACATTCCGACAGAGGCTATACCAATTATGAGAAATGCCTATGGTGGAGTGCAAATAGCAACGCTCAACTTGCAACCAAGCCTAGGTGAAAAACTTCTAAAACAAGGCAAAATTCGCATCGGCTGGGCCGTTAGCCGAATCAGAAGTAGAATTGAACCCAAGCGATGTTTCAAATGCATGGACTTTGGACACACATCCTCTAGGTATAACTGCACAGAGGCCGTCTCGAAAACAACAAAGGATGCTTGCTTCAGATGCGCCGCTGTAGGGCACAAGCATAAGCAGTGCAAGCAAATTAAGCCAAAATGCCTTCTTTGTGAGCGAAAGGGGGCAAGCGCAAAAGCGGCCGAACACTCGACTCTAAGCAGGAATTGTCCAGAATATCAAAGAGCACTTAAATCGAGCAAAAATGGTTAAGTTACTACAACTCAACCTTAACCACTGCAGAGCGGCGCTGGACTTGCTTGCACAAACAGTTCTAGACCAACGTGTGGATTTCGCTATTCTCAGTGAACCATACAAAGCCAATCATGAAGGAGTATGGCACCAAAGCACCGATGGAGGAGCAGCAATCTGGAGCTGCGGACAGCCACCAACTCAGCTCACCCACCGAATCGCGGAACGGGGATTTGTTAGAGCCAAATGCGGGAGGGTCTTCATTTACAGCTGCTACATCGCCCCAAGCATACCAATCGAACAGTTCAGAACGATAATCGGAAATAATATATAATATATATTTCCGAAATATAGCAAGTGACGCACGAGACAGATCCCCTGTTATCATTGCAGGGGACTTCAATGCGTGTGCTATTGAGTGGGGTAGCATTAGAACAACACCCAGAGGAGCAGGCTTACTGGATGCCTTCGCGACACTAAACGTCTGCCTTCTTAACACCGGCTCGAAGAGCACATACAGCAAGGCAGGCAGGGAGTCCATTATAGACCTGACCTTTGGAAGCCCTGAACTCTGTCGTAGTTCTTCATGGCACGTATCCGAACTCTACACCCATAGCGACCACCTTGCGGTTATTACCCAAATCGCTAGTACCGGCCCTCAGACAACCACGCACTCAGCGCAGCGTGCGAGCTATAAATCGCAGTCCCTAAACGTGAGCATGCTCCTCTTAAGTCTTAGAGAACTCAACTCAACTGGGGATGCCAATCGCTGCGCTGAAGGCATATCGAAGGCCATTACGATAGCTTGCGATGCGTCGATGGCGAAATCTTCTAGAAGTGGGCAGAGACACCGAGCAGTGCCGTGGTGGAACGAGGAAATCGCCAAAGCCAGGAAAGAGTGCTGTGCAGCCAGAAGACGAAGCCAGAGGTCACGAGAAAATACATCACCATTCAGGGCTAAGCGGAAAATACTCCGCGATCTCATCAGGCGAAGCAAAGACAAATGCTTTCAAGACCTTTGCGACGCGGCAGACGCACAGCCATTCGGTGCCGGCTACAAATTGGTCATGGGGAAGCGACACAGGCAACCTATGCCCACATGCCCTATACAACTGGGGCATATTGTACACTGCTTATTTTCTCCGTAGCCTCCTGTTATTATCCCAACGGCGCAAAATGGGGACGATACCATATTGCTAACCAACACCGAGGAGGTCCTCGGAATACTGGCAGAGATCAAAGCCGATAAAGCTCCTGGTCCCGACGGTATTCCCAAAAACGCCCTAAAAGCAGTCATCCTTGCCCATCCTGACGTGTTTGTACAAATGTACAAAAAGTGCATCACCTCCCACTTCCCGCCCACTTCCCGTCCACTTTCCCGCCTACATCCCACTCACATTCCACCTATATCCCACCCACATCCCACCCACATCCCACTCACATCCCACCCACATCCCATTCACTTTCTAGAGGGTATCCCGGCGTAATTTTCAACATCGGAAAATGAAAACACAAATGAATTCTCATTTTGACCTTACAAACCGAGTTTCAAGTCAATCGGATGAAAAATAGTTATTTTGCACGTAGAATTTTCCAGGCGTTAAAAATTCTGGGGGTGGATTTTCCGACATTGAAAAATCACATTTTTATGTATTATTTCAAATTTCCGACTGTTAGTCCAATTTTCCAACATCGGAAAGTCACATTTCAAACTAATTCTATCCTTACAAACCGAGTTTAAGCCAATCGGATGAAAAATAGTTTTTTTATGCAGAATTTTCCGGCCATTTTCCTCGTGGGCGGATTTTCTCCAATCGGGGGAAACACGTGTCGAATTATTTCGCGTACTATGCTTACAAACCAAATTTCAAGTCAATCGGATGAAAAATAACATTTTTCCCATACAAACTTTTCCGACGCTTTTCAGACTTTCCGGGTGGAATTTTCCAAAACCCCGTCTTAGTCCACTTTCACCACTAACAGAAACTTCTGTCCAAATTTCAGCTTTTCTATCTCTTACCGTTTAGGCTGTGCGATGATTGCCAATCACTTAGTCAGTCAGTCAGTCAGTCAGGACACTCTTTTTTTCGTTTATAGAGACTAAACCTGACGCGCCTTGCATAGCGTACAAAAAATAAACAAACAATATTAGGTATAATAATACCCCGTAGAACCCAGAAATCAAACTTTGCTGATGGATTTTCCCTCCAACTTCCACCCCCTCCGTCCCATATCCCTCCCCTCCCCCCCCCACATCCCACCCACATCCCGCCCACATCCCATCCACATCCCTCCCACTTTCCGCCCACATCCCGCCCACTTCGCATCTGCAAACCACCCACATACTACCCACATCCCACCCACATTTCTCCCGCATCCCACCCACTTCCCGCCACATTCCACCCACTTCACAACCACACCCACATCCCAACCACTTCCCAGTGGGCATCCCGGCGTTATTTTCAACATAGGAAAATAAATCCAAATGAATTTTCATTTTGACCGTACAAACCGAGTTTCAAGTCAATCGGATGAAAAATAGTTATTTTGCATGTAGAATTTTCCGGGCATTTTCCGTGGCGGATTTTCCGATATTGAAAAATCACATTTTTAATTATTTTGTACTCTGTCCTTACAAACCAAATTTAAAAACCAATCGTATGAAAAATAGTTTTTATGCATGCCGAATTTTCCGGCCAATTTTCCAACCGTCTGGTCAAATTTTCCAACTTCGGAAAATCACATTTCCAAACTATTTCGTAATCTATCATTGCAAACCAAGTTTCGTAACATTTTACAGGATAAATAATTTTTGCAGAATTTTCCGGCATTTCTTAAAATAATAATAAAAATTATTTTCCATAATCATTCATATAGGGGTTTCTTCACCACATACTTCATTTTTACTTATTCATTCCTTCTTCTAATTTTTTTAGCTCACTTCTGTTATTACTCCTTTTAACCGGGTTATTACTTTACACTTCTGGGGGGCTGCCTTCATTTTTTTTCCATTACTCTCATCAAAAACTACCAAACTACATATACAACCCTAACCTCACCAACCTATAACTTATAACCACCACTCTCTACCATACTTATTTATCCACCCACTCCACCACACCCTTATAATATTTCTTTTTACCCCATATACATAAAAATTTATACATTTAAAAATATTCCTTAATTACCCTTTTACTTCACATATATTCCCTTTAAATACTCCACATTACAAATATTTATAATCCTTCATTTCATACACACATATTACAAAATAAATAAACCACCCTTTTTTATTCCAAAAAATCAAATAAATTCAAAATACTGCGCATATTCAAACATAGGGCGCTCGCCATCTATCAAACCGATTACTCGATTCACCACACCACCACATATAACCCTATAGGGGGGCTCAGCGTGCTTCCTTCTTTTTTTTTCTTTATTATTTTCAACCTTTTCTTTCTATTTTCCTCTTTCTCTCTATCTCTTTTTCTTATTATTTCCTAAGTTTTTTCTTTTTTATTATTACCACAAATATTTATACCCATTTACCAGTTGTTGTTTTCCACTAGCTGAATTTTTTTTTTTTTTTTTTCCTTTTTTTTCTTTTTTTCTTTAATTTTTTCACCCGGCTAAAAATAATAAAATAATTTAAAAAAAAAAAAAAAAAAATTAAAATATTAAATAAGCGTCAATCAGTCAGCTGCGGAGTTTGAAACTGAGTCTATTTATCTTATTGCTAAGGTAGTAGGAGTCGTGTGTATATGTGAGGGGCCAATTAGGGGCTGGTCAAGGGAGGCCAAATTTCTTGGCCGTTTGAAATTCTTCCTCTTGGGGGTGCGCTTCTTAACATTTCTTAAGTGAACCGTTTGTTATATTGTTGTTCCTGGTGCAATATGCTGTATGCTTGCTCTCTGCACAGTGCACTATGGGGAAAATGACCACTTTATCTGGCATTTATTATTGTGAGTTAACCAAAAGAGATTTTTCACTGCGTTTTTTTTATGATGTTGTTATAGACCATTAAAAGCTATTTTAGAAAAATGGGCGTGTCAACGCCCCTTCCGCCAAAAAAATCGAAAAAATATTTTTTTACGTGCAATTTTAGATATAAACTTTCCAAGTTTAGTCACCTATAGTGCTTACGTTGCAGATAGGAATTTCGCCACGCCCCTTCCGCCCCCAAAATTATGAAAAAACAGTTTTTTTTATTAATTTTCTTTATTTTCAGCATTTTTTTCATTTTCCAGCCAAAGTTTTCAAGATAAAGAAGGCTGTTGTCTTCAAACTCATCTTGTTCTGAAAAATTATTTCTGTAATTATGTTCACACGAAAGAAGATGGACTTCCACAATGGGAAGGGAAAGATTTTTATGTTTTTTTATGCGTCGCGATCAATTTAGGGAAGAAATTTATGGATCTCACGTATCCAAAGCTCGCTTAAACACATCGCCCAAAGATTCAAATCGGCTGTGCTTTCTGGAGTGATGAAGTCTATCCGATTTATAAATTTTGTTGAGAGACTCAGACGCTTCTTTACTAAAACAGCCGACTGGAAGCATAGTACTTTCCATGATTTGCCTTGAGTGCACAATAATCTTATAATCAACTTTTCAATTTTGTAATTTTTTGTCCTTGTTCTCTTTTAAAATGACTTCTTTTGTTTCTTTGAGAAACACCAATTTTAGTGGACGACAAAACCTAATAGACTGAGGGGTGCGATTGTTCCACAACAAATTTCCGAATGAGTCTATTAGTCGAAGAGGCATTATGGTAGTGACAAAAAGGCACGAGTCTTTGTCAAACGATCTCTTATCTGCGTATGCCTGTCCAGTACTTCCATCGAATCCATAACTAACAATGAGCTCGGCAGATAAAAAATCAGCGTGCTGATTGGACAATACACCATGGTAACAACTTTTTGAAGTGTCACAATCCGAAAAGCCGTGTGCTCCAAAAGGTCTTGCAGAGAGACCTTGGCTACAGTCTTCTTTTGCTCTGCCACATTTTTATAAATTGGGTAAATATTCACATATCTCTTACGAATGTCATCTCGGATAGAACAATACTTTTCCTTGGTCAATCCTTGATCCAAAATTAACGCCAATGCTACATCTTTGGAGGCACTTATAGGCTGATCAATGGGCTTTGTCAATCCTTCCCTGATTTACTTGGCTTTTTCCGAGTTACTTGAAAGTATTTGAAAAACTGCAGCAAGATCATGTAGTCCTTATTTCCGGGCAGCTGCGATTGCTGCATGAACTACACTCCAGCCCAAAATTATACAACACCATGAAAATTTTAGTTTGAAAGCTTAATGAATTCGCTTAAAAATCGGATATTCTTATCTCTGATTGCATCTCGCGTTTTCAAGTAGCGGTCAAAAAACCAAAAAAGTTCGATTTTTGTCATGTCTGCAAGTGTATCAAAATTATACGACATATTTCAAATATTGCGGCTGGAGAGAAAGATTTGGTTTCAATAAAATTTTTTTATGTATCTGCTAACAATTTAATGAATTTGTAATAAAATGCTGCGTGGGCGTTTGTTATCCGACGAGGAAAAGGAAAGGATAAGAGCCTACAAAGATGTTGGCTTTAATGTGAGCGAAATATCGCGGGAAATCGTTCTAACACGTTATGTTATCACCAAATTTTTGAACAGTCCGGATGAATATGGTGTGAATCATAGCTCTGGAAGAAAACCCAAGTTGTTTGACCACGAAAAAGTCGCATAATACTTAAAGCTAGCAATTTGATTGCTTCGTGCTTCCCACTTGCCGCATGTTGCAGTAAGCCTGTGTCACGGATGATTGTTTGGCGGACGCTGCAATCATCGGAGTGCATTGTCAGAGGAGTCTTAAAAAAGGCTCCGTTCTTAAATCCGCACCACAACACAGCACGACTTTAATTTGTGGAAATAAAACTTGGAGAGAGACTGGGCCTCGGTATAAAATTTTAACTTTATTTCTTTTAAACCAGGGACCGTAATCATTATACAGTGAATATCGCTTATATGCAAAAGTTATAATGCAGCATTATTTTTGCATATAAGCGATATTTGCATTTAAGCGGTTATCAGTTATATGCAAATCATTTGCATATAAGCAATCTATCGGTTGTAAGCAAAAAATTGCATATAAGCAACTCAGTGAATTATGCTCATTTTATTTTAACGGCACATAGTTAATACATACTTATGTGGAATTTAGCTATTAGATAAGGATAACTTAAATCACTTTACTTTTGTTTCAATGTTTTCAAAAGCGGTAATATTATTATTATATAAGAAAAGTTTCGAAGTAGTGAATATAAATTAAGTAGGGCCTCTTTTGTTAAGGGATGTTTTGTATTGAGCAAAATAACTATCCTCAAATGGATTTTAATTTTCTTTCAATACGATACGATAAAACAATATTCTCGTCCGAAATAATTCCAACTCAGGCAAGTTCATTGTCACATTGGATGTATTCAGCATCTATTTAGATTGAATCTTGCTAATTCGGGCTTTCATGACATTTGAGACTTACTGCACTAACAAAATCAGTATTGCTTCTGGGTTTTGAATTCTTTTAAACTTTCTTGCTTGCTTGCCTTTGGTAGAGCCTTATATATGCAATCTGAATTTAGTTTCCACCGCTACGACCGCTCCAATCTGGAGCATAGTATTTATTTGTGCCTTAGCGAGCAAGACTGTTCTATCAACAATTCTTTAAGTGTATGTACATGTGTGCTATTTCTATTCCTTTTCTTGTGAGGATTAGTTACTACACCTAGCTTGCATTGTTTTTAATGCACCAAATGTTGCACCCCCCATTATCCTTCCCAAAAAAAAAATATTAAAAACAAACACCCTTTTCTCCAGCTGCTTATGCTCAATAGATAATCTTACAATTTGAAGCCGATTTCACATTTTCTACATGTGGAGGAGGGGTGCCAGAATATATCCAAAATATATCTTAAGCTAAAAAAAAAACAAGAAATACAATCAGCATACAAGCAGTTCGTCATATAACCGATATTACTGTAAGTGCTATTTTTAAAATCCAAATTTAATGATTAATTATTAATTTTAACTATTTTGCTCATTTCATAATGATTATTTTTTGAGTGTTACTAAACAACTCGGTTTTAATGATTATTGTCTGAGCGAAAAATTTTACTTAAAAAATAATGATTATTTTGTGATTTATATTTTTTCGCTCAAAAATATCACTCAAGATGCTATTACGACCATTTACAAAGAAACTGAAACAAAATAACTATATATTCTTAGAAAGTGAACCAAGGCGAATCTTTTAAGCCAAAATTCGATAAAAGAAAAATAATCTCTTCCTCTAGGAGCGATATTGGTGTACAATGTGGCAGAGGCGATCTGACACCGGGTTTCAATAGATGTCGACGAGATAAGACGAAAATATTATGACCACGTTTTCCAATATTTGCTTAGTTTTCAAGATATCCGCCCACAAAAGTACAAAATTTCACTTGGGAACAAAAACAATTTTCTGGCCGACGAAAAGGGCACAATAATAAAAATTATTTAATTAACTTTACAAAAGGAAGCTTCTGCAGTGGCACCAAGTCGCTCTCCCACTTAGGCTACTTTGGGCCCATTGCGATGTCATATTTATTCCCTGTTAACCCTTTTTAGTATTAAGGGGGGGTCCCCGTTACTGAACCATTGTGTGGACAGAATAAATTTGAGCAGAGCTGGGATCTCTAGCCCGCATTTCTCAGAGTGGATGAGTAGCAGTGGTTGACCAAGTGTCCTGAGTCTCCTTCTACTCAAGGCGGGGCAATGGCACAGAAGGTGTTGTACCGATTCCTTCTATTCTTCGTCTCCGCAACTTCTGCAGAAGTCATGGTAAGTGACGCATAGGCGTGCTGCGTGTCTGGCAATAAGACAGAGACCCGTGAGAGTCCCCACCAGAAGTGATACGTGGTCCCTTCTGCGACGTAAAAGTGTGTTAGTACGTTTTTGATCGAATGCAGGCCACGTAAGCCTCGCTACTGCACAGAAAGAAAGGTTTTTCCATCGATTCGTAGCGAGACGAAGTGTTTCAGCTTTTGTGTGAAGCTTGTATGTCGCTATAGGCATCCCTATCGTTCCCTGAAAGGAGCTCGATAGTGGTAACTATTCTGGCCAGTTTGTCCGCAGACTCAGTTTCTTCTATGTTGCGATGACCAGGCACCCAGATAAGGTGAATACTGAAATGCCGTGCGATCTCATTCATAGATGAGCGGCATTCCGTAAATCTTTTAGCATCTTTGGTATGTGAGTCAAGTGCTTTAAGGGCGGCTTGACTGTCTGAGTATATAAATACACACTATACACTACAGTGATCAGGAAGATGGAACGATAAGTTAAAATCTAGGTTTGGAGAAAAAACGCCCCCTCCTACTTTAAAATACTCTGTTCCAAGTAATGTGGTTCCTATAGCTTTGAACTCCTTTAAATTAAAAATTTTATTTAAATAAATGGGGATGCGCACTTCCATATCTTCGGTGTTTTTGCTAGGATCTTATAGTGGTATACAGAATAGACAGATATTGGGCCTTACTGAATATATATTAAGTCACTAGGTTCAAGCTTAAAAATTGTAGCTCTGTCAGTTTTTCGCGGTTAGAAGAAGGAGGAGGAGGAATTTGCCAAATCTGGGGCAAACTTGATCTCGGTACAGTATACACCTAAATACATGCAAAAATTTGTGGCTCTACCTCTTATAGTCTCTGAGATCAACGCGTTCATACGGAGAGAGAGTCAGTTTTTCGCTGCTAAAAGATGGAGGAGGAGGAATTTTCCAAATCTGCCACAAACTCGATGTGGGTACAGTATTCACCTACATACATGCCAAAAATTGTGGCTCTATCTGTTACAGTCTCTGAGATCGACGCGTTCATACAGACAGACAGACGGACATGGCTAAATCGACTCGGCTGTTGATGCTGATCAAGAATATATATACTTTATGGGGTCGGAGGTGCTTCCTTCTGGCTGTTACATACATTTGCACAACTTCATGATCCCCTTTTCCCATTTTTAATGAGAACAGGGTATAATAAACTTCAGTCACTGCAGAAGCTTATTTTTGTAAAACTAAATAAATACATTTTTATGCCCCTTTGAAAATGGGTAGAAAGGGGATCATGAAAGGTGAAAATGTATGTAACAGGGAGAAGGAAACATTTCCGACCCTATAAAGTATATATATTCTTGATCAGCATCAACAGCAGAGTCGATTTAGGCATGTATGAACGCGTCGATCTCAGAGATGGTAAAAGATAGAGGTTTGACATGTATGGGACAAATGCTTCTTTTATCTGTACGCAGATCAAGTTTGTTTCAAATTTTGGCCACGCCCCCTCCCGCCCCCGCAATTTGGAAAAAACGTTATATCTCCCACAGTTTTGAAGATAGACTATTCGTACTTTCGAGAGATAGTTAGTAATTAGCAAAATAAATCGATTTGCCGAAGAAATGATAAAAATCGGATGAACGGTTCAGAAGTTATGAGCAAAAATGCGAACCAAGCCCCCCGGCTACCACCCCACCCACCCTAAAAATATGTTGCATACTTTTCGGATACTTTTCCCTAAGGAAAGCAGGAGCACTGTTAAACATGTTTTTTCATGAGTAACGGGTTTATCGAAGTCGGTTAAAGCCGACTTTAACTTACGCTCTCGTTGTCATTTGTACAGGGTATATTGAAGTCGGGCTACTCGACTGCAACGGTCTTACTTGTTTATTGTGGATTTATGGACAGAAAATAATTTTATGATGGCGGTCTTTTATTTAACAAAAATGTTGAATTTTTTACGGCGGCTTATCGATAGACAACTATAGCCATATGCCTGTTGATACCAATAAAAATACATATTATGGAATATTGCAAGGATAAATAGTTTTTCTACCCATATTTATACCAGCTGGCCAAAGTTTGCTCCTAGTACTTTGCTACTGCAACCCAAGTGAACGTCGAATGATCTTTTTCAGTCCTTTAATTGGTGTCACTGCAGAAGCTTCTTTTTGTAAAGTTAATTAAATAATTTTTTTTATTGTGCCCTTTTGGTTGGCCAGAAAATTGTTTTTGTTGCCAACTGAAATTTTGTACTTTTGTGGGCGGATATCTTGAAAACTAAGCAAATATTGGAAAACTTGGTCATAATATTTTCATCTTATCTCGTCGACATCTATTGAAACCCGGTGTCAGATCGCCACTGCCACATTGTCCACCAATATCGCTCCTACAGGAAGAGTTTTTTATTTATCAAACTTTGGCTTAAAAGGTTCGCCTTGGTTCACTTTCTAAGAATATATAGTTATTGTGTTTCAGTTTCTTTTTAAATGGTCGTAATAGCATCTTGAGTGATATTTTTGAGCGAAAAAATATAAATCACAAAATAATCATTATTTTTTAAGTAAAATTTTTTCGCTCAGACAATAATCATTAAAACCCGAGTTGTTTAGTAACACTCAAAAAATAATCATTATTACTGAGTAATTAGTGCAAAAAATCATGAGACAAAAATCATTGCAGATATGACGCAAATAGAACCAAATTGGTATAATTCTTTTGTTTGTACGACTATTCTAAGTATATGATTTTTTATTTTTAAAAATATGAAATAATCATTATTTACGGTCCCTGGTTTAAACAGCTTTGTTAAATATTTATCACTTAGATAATTTTTTTTCATGAAAAAAAAAATTTGTTCTGACGGCGTATATGGGTTTCGGCACTACTGGATAGATTTGCGTAAGGATCCACTAATGTTTTCCAAACGCAATTTCTTAGGCGGATCCGCAAGGGTTTGGGGAGCCTTTCATGTGTCTGGAACGCTTGATCTGGGCTTCACAAGCTGCAGGATGAACAGTGGAGAATACAAAAAAGTATTGGAGGATCGTCCTCTGCCATTTTTAAAAAAATATTGAAAGAGATCTTGTTTTTCCGCAAAATAATGCATCTATTCACAAGAGCGGAGAGACCCAGCGCTTCATAAGTGATCACCATATAAATGTTTTGGATTGGCCAGCATGCTCCCCTGACCTAAACCCAATTGAGAACATTGTAGGTATCTTAGCTAGGCGTGTTTACGCCAATAACCACAAATTTGAGAATGTCGAAAGCCTCAAAAGCGAAACTTTGGCACAATGGTCTCTTTTAGACCAAAATTTACTTACAAATTTTGTGAATTCAATGCCTAAGAGACTTTTCGAGGTGGCAAAGAATAAAATATTAATTAAATCCAACAAATTGGAAAGTGTCGTATAATTTTAATACACTTGCAGACATGACAAAAATCAAACTTTTTGCTTTTTAAACCGCTACTTGAAAGGCGAGATGCAGTCAGAGATA
>JAEIFU010004364.1:0-15933 GCA_018904235.1 Lordiphosa stackelbergi | reverse complement strand
TAGGGTGCATCGATTTGTATGGACCCAAAAAAAATGAAAAATGGTACCACATATTCGTAATCTACGGTCAATTCTAAGATGTTTTCACCAAGAAACCATGGTTCTAAAATCAATTCCTAGATCCCGCTTTTTTAGTTGAAAATTTGATTTTTTTGAAATGGGTTTTAGCCACAGTTGTTTGGGTTTTCTTAAAATATCTTTTGTGTTTTTGATCCGATCCTGACGAAACTGGTATCAGCACTCTTGTTGAGACCAGGACTTTAAAACTTAAAGGACCAAATGTCCTTAAAAGGACAATTTTCTTATTTTATTATTTTAAGATGTATTTATAGACAAATCGTTCACATCAACGATATTTTATTGCTCAAAGGACATTTGAATTGTCCTTAAAATGCATGTAATTGTGGGAAATAATTTCTAAATATGGAAGTTGCATTTATATGATTTTTTTTTTGTTTTTCGTGGTATTTATTTGGAAAAAACACATTTAACTAAAAAAGTCCTTTTTGCTGTTAATTTTTGGTATTCTTGCCCGACTTTCGATAGCAACTGCCATTACATCTTCTCGGGACTTTTCTGCAACGCGTTGGGAAACAGTAGTTAGCAGCTGCACACATCTTTCAGTAGCTTGAATATGTAAAGGAATTCCTGGAACAGGCAATGGTGGATCGTCGAACTCTATGTACTCTAACAAGTGCTCGTACGGAATGCTAGCAGTAAATGGGGGCTCGGATAAAATACTGTCGTCCTCTACATTAACCATTTCATAATACTCCGTACAATCAAAATTAATAGAATGCTTTTTATAAGCTCTTAGTTTTGTTGGGTCGTACAGATTATCACGATAATGCAGAATTTTCTTTATGGCTCTCTCACGGATACATTTTCTGTCATCAAAAAACATGGTCAGTAAAATACTTTCCGGATGAGCAAAATACGAATTGTTGTTGACAACAGTATTAACAATTTCCCGAAGATTTGGTGGTAAATATCTCGTCATCCTTATAAATTTGTGAAGCAGTGCACTTCCGTATGCAACCGAGCTGTAGAACTTGATGTTAAAGTACATTGGAACATAAACTTTCATAATGTAAGTTGCTAGAGTTTCCAAATTTTCCGACGGTGAATTTGTCGTCACGTAAGCTCGTAAAAGACGACTAGCTTTTGTTAACCAACGTGAGTGACAAATTTTGCCTGGTTTTAAGCTGGCCAAATCGTCTAAACAACAACCATCTGAAATTGCTTTTGCTATTCGGTACAAATATTTTACGTCGGTCGAAAGAGCTTGCTCGTTATCAGGTTCTAATGGAGGCATATTTTCCAACAAAATAGATTTAAAATCGGGTACAACCTGAATTTGTTCACAATCTTCTATTAACTTCATAATACTTCCACTAGCAGTTCGTGGTCCACTCGTAGATGACTTGTCCAATGCAGTAAACAAATGACGAAACGGTAATTCATTAAAATGCAGCAAACAAACAAACCAATGCAACGGTCTACCCAGCGATAATTCGCATCTTCGTAAAATACCATTTTCGGTGCCAGTGTTGGTAACTTCCCCATCGCAGCAAATGCCAATAAGATTAGCGAGAGAAATATTCTTTTTATTTAAAAAGTCGAATATTTCAGTTTGCTTTGTAAAAGCATCTTCAGCGTCAACTTTTAAATAGCCCAACAATTTGCTTTCTGGTTCTTGTAAAACTACTATGTGGGATTCTTTTACCATGTTGGGATGATGGCTTTCATTTTTTTCTCTATAACATACGAATTATTTTTTCTACCATCAAAAGCGAATGCTTGAATATTGCAATCATTGCATTGATTTCGACGAACAGATTCTCTACACTTCATTTTTTCCCTAGCAACTTTAGACTTATCCATGATAATGAAGTCACCACGATCATCTTTGAAACCAATGTCTCTGAAAAGAGCCGTAGCCAAACACGAAGCCACTCTGTCGGAAATGCCGAATCTATCGCACATCATAGCAAAATTCAAAGCATCATACCTTTTATTATACAGAGATTGTTTCGGCAAAAATATCTGTTCTACATTTGACGTGTCAAACTCGCTTTCAGATGGTTTATATGTTGGGTCTAAGGTAGTGGGCGGAAGTGTTGTCGCAAGGTCATCAACATTTGGTAATAATTCAGGTATTGTAAGTTTTCGAACGCTGTGTTGATCCATCATAAACTCTTGCAGATGATTAGGAATGACCCCACAGTAGCATGGAACTGTTTTTATGCAACGACATTTGGCAATATAAAACAAATCGTTTAAACTTGCCAAGAAGTTTGCCCAAATGTCACGCTTAGACTTATTTTTTGACACATTTTGATAAGTGTTTAGGAAACATTTCAGTTTTCTAACGACACTTCTTTTGTGAATAATTGCAATGTTAAGTCTACTCCAAATTCGAACAATTTTTTCTGCTACAATTTCAGAAAAAATTGAATGTGAATTCTTTTTCAGAGTTTTTTCCTTCTCATGCTCGCTCAAAAGAATATGCATTTTAAAACATCGCGGTTACTTGGCAAATTAAGCCCACTGAAATCACTTGGCAAGCCAAAAGCGGTAATATCGTAATGTGGATCAAAATTTGACCCACTCATTACTGAGCTCTCCAAATTGGAGGAATCAATTGACATTGCCGATGAGTCCATAATAAAATATATTTTCGAAAGATAAATGCTGCGGAGAAATTCGTACTGACACCTTTGTTGTTTGAATGCTAAGTGATTATTGTAGGCTGCAGTTTTAAAGAATAAGTTAATATTCTGTAATTCTTATCTCGCTTATCACAAGTACCGCTATGAATGCCTAGCATAAGTCGTGGGTCGCATCACAGCTATTGCAGACGAAATTTAATTAAATCAAACGTTATATTTGCATTTAAGTCAATAGTAAAACTGAAATGATCAATATGCTGTGCCCTTTTTGTTACAGGAAATTAATTCAAATGCAACAAAATTAAATAGCTACATTGACAGATAATTAAAAAGTTTATTGTTTTTAACGTATTATGTCCCACTGTAACTGTCTTGTAAGTTACAGTCGAACTTCCATACAACGAATCTCAAGGTTATAAGAAAACACTTTGTTTAGTAAAAAATTTGTTATATGAAGTGCAAAACTCACCAAAATGTGGTCCATTGATAAATTGGGTATATAGAAAAGTTCGTTGTGTGGAGGTTCGTTATACAGAAGATCGACTGTATTATTGATTGCGTGTGCGATAACAGTACAGTAGCCAAAGTAAGTTTGTCACGAAATTTTTCAAACAAAAGGTGGATACAAACAAACATTAAAGCGAATTGAAATTATTTCCCACAATTACATGCATTTTAAGGACAATTCAAATGTCCTTTGAGCAATAAAATATCGTTGATGTGAACGATTTGTCTATAAATACATCTTAAAATAATAAAATAAGAAAATTGTCCTTTTAAGGACATTTGGTCCTTTAAGTTTTAAAGTCCTGGTCTCAACAAGAGTGCTGATACCAGTTTCGTCAGGATCGGATCAAAAACACAAAAGATATTTTAAGAAAACCCAAACAACTGTGGCTAAAACCCATTTCAAAAAAATCAAATTTTCAACTAAAAAAGCGGGATCTAGGAATTGATTTTAGAACCATGGTTTCTTGGTGAAAACATCTTAGAATTGACCGTAGATTACGAATATGTGGTACCATTTTTTACTTTTTAAATCGATGCACCCTAATGTACATGCTTAACCAAATTATGTATTTTTATGTGTGCACGCATATGGTCACACTGAAAAATATTTAAAATCAAAAAACAACTGCTGCTAAAAACAGTTAAGTCTGTATTGATTAAAAAGTAAACCCAAAATGAAAAATATTGGATGTGGCTTTTGTATGCAAGACACCTGCAGACATAGCCAAAGAGACAGATCCGCATTTTAATTCCCCTAGTTCATTGCTTAAGCTAAGTTCACACAGGCAGATAATTTAGCCAAATTTTGATTAAAATAGAGATGATTGAAGATTTTACAGGATTTAAAACAAAAGCTATAGTTTCATACGCAAATAATTTGATCAAATATGCCCGGAAAGTTCCACAATTTGGCCTTTATGGCCAAATTTTCATCAAAATTTGTCCAAATTATTTGCCTGGGTGAACATAGCTGTAGACCTATTGCTTAATCTCCCATCATAGTAACAAGTCGTTCAAAAAAAAAATCCTTCTCCTCCTCTGTAAAATGCATGCTTTACTTTTTAAAATTGGCGCGCAATAATTAAAACAAAATTTTGCCGATTGACAAGGCGCTGCCAACTCACTTTTAGTGCCTTTCCAGCCCTCCCGGTGTGACCGTGGCGCAAATGCCCAAATTCATAATCCATCTACATGAGACAACCGATTGCACAAAATCCACCTAGTTGCGAAATCTAGGTGGATTTCGATTTGAGCAAAAACAGGAACATGAGAAAACGGCCCTTAGTATCATTTCTTTGGCAATCGATACATATTGCTAATGACTAACTATTTTTAGAAGGTACAAATCATCTATCTACAAAATTGTGGAAGATATGACGTTTTTTCCCAAATTGCAGGGGCGGGGAGGGGGCGTGGCAAAAATTGAAAATAAACTTGATCTGCCTGCAAGTATAGGGAAGCATTTGTCCCATACATGACAGACCTCTATCTCTTACCATCTCTGAGATCTGTTTGTTCATACGGACGGGCAGACGGACGGACATGGCTATATCGACTCGGCGGTTGTTGCTGATCAAGGATATTTATACTTTATAGGGTCGGAGAATCTTCTCTCTGTTATTACATTTGCGTGGGCAAAATTAATATACTCTATGTACCTTCGGTACAGAGTAGATTAGTAATTACTGGAAACTATACTTTTTTTTTCAAGCGATCAACCGATCCTTACGCACAACGGTTTTGGACCTCGTACTTAATAAAGAAAGGCGACATCTTAGCTGACTCAACTATTGACCCCTCAGGTTGCAATTTCAACAAATCAAACACTGATTTCCCTCTGTTTCGAAAACAGCCTATCTTCAACTTAAAATAAGAATTTGTTTTAAACCTTTTTGAGAACAAATGTCCCAAAATGTTCTTGAAATGTGTAAAGTTGTACTCAACTCAACCACCACACAGAAAAGTATGAGTAGCAGTTTAGACGAATAAAGAAGGCAATGGCGGAAAGTGGAGAGCACGCAATTTCAGACATTGTTCGTTAAAGCCACATACGGACATCAGAAGTAACGAGAAGTTTTATACAAAAATTTAGGCAAGAAGAAAGAGAGGTTACAACTTCGCCTCTTGAACTTTTTGCATGTACGGAGGTGCGAAGTTGAATGTAACACTTAACAGACAATGTTGTACTTAACAGCACATTTGTGGAAACTATGTAAAATGGCTGTGGGCCTTATTATGGTTTGAGCAGCAGACGCAGCATTGAGAATGCACCATGTAACTTCACTCTGCTTCTACCTGCTCCGAACAGCTGAAGTGCTTTTTGTAATAAAGTGATTTGAATAAATTAATACAAAAAACATGTCAGAAAAACAAGAGCGAACTAATTGTTGTTTTGAATTATATTTCCATGACGAAAAATGTCTTTAATTTTGGCGGTGAAAGAGCGGAATTTCATTTGTGATATTTTTCACCCCCAAGCATTCGAATTGTAAACAAGGCTTGAAAAAGAAGGGGAAGAGGTACCACAAATAACAAATTAACAAAAAAAAAAAAGTACAGATGAGAGAATAATGGGACCGGCGCCAACCAAAATTAAAATTACTAAAACTGAAATTTTGGGCGTCATTTTTTCTAAAGTCTAGTAACACTGCTCTTACGTTCCAGGCGACGAAACATAGGGAGAAATTAGCTAAATTACGTACTTCGGATGTCCGTATGGACCTTAAGAGTAGAAGGTCCGGGTTCTATTTCGAGTCAAGCCAGGAAAAATATTTCTGTGCTTGTCTGAAAGACTTAAAGAATGAATCAAATGAAGTTGGTTTTACAGGACTGTCTCCGATCCTATGGAATATGGGCAGAGCAGCAGCATATGTAAGTAATAGGGCTTTTCTGCGCTTCCAATTCAAAGAGGTTTGTCCCTTTCTTTATTCCGAAGCCCCAAAATTGTCTTCTAATTGAGTTTAAAATGTTCTTGAAAATGGAACAATATCAACTCCAATTCTCAAAAAATAGTTCTTAAAGTGAGAAATTGTACTGTTCATTAACTGTTTTTGGTAACGTTTATGCTCATCTTGATTCAAATGTTCTCGTTTTTTCCCTCTGTGAATATATAACAGAAACCTCAGGTGAAAAATCCAACTGTCCAAAGTTGAAAAGTTTAAATTATCTGCTTAACGCTGTCCAAAAGAATCACTACCAAAATGTTTTACACTGAACAGGTCCTGCAGCTTAAGCTAAGCCCCGCATGTGATTAAAAATTTTTGATTTGGATTTGAGATACCTTATTCTGACATGGCGGATGCATAAAAATTTGTCAAAGAAAAAATTCAATTATCTTCTCCAACGATTTTATCGCAAGCTTCATTCCACATCCCAAATCGAGCATTTGCGCATGAATGTCTCAATACAACCAACACTCCCGCTCCCGTACAATGTACATTCATTCTTTTGCACAAATGCAAAGTAAACAAATTATAAAGCGCAGCGGCAGTCAGCAGCTGCAAAACATCAACGGATTTGCTGAAAAATTAAAATCAGAAAACAAAAAAAAAAAAAAATAAAACTATTAGATACAAAATTACGGCCAGTGCGTTTCAGATTCTTATATGGGCGATGATTGCTCCCCGTTTAGCCCGTACCGCCCGCTGCTGTGTGTATGTATGGCCATAAATTATATTATGAACACCACCGCATTGGCAATCCTGATGATGATGTTGGAACAACCAACAGGCACCTGCATACTAATAACTTGTGAGGGCATCTTGTACTTGAGGCTGCATCTAATGAGTACGAGTTGCCTGTATTCTAATAGAATTTGGCACTGATTTCATTAAGGTGCACGTATCCAGGCGCTTTTAGTTGCCTACCCACAGGCGCCAACTTGAAGGTTGTCCTTCGTCTTGGGCGATAAACAAATTACGTATACGTCGTATACTTAAAAAAAAAAAAGCAAAGAAAAGCCAAGTGAACAGCAAAAGCCATTATTTGTTCATTTTTATATGGTTGAGCTAAAAATAATTTGTTTAAATCAACAAACAGACAGTCGCTATGGGCCATGGACTTACATACTATACAAACATACATATATGTATATACTCACACTCACTTGGCCGATGCTGCGGCTCGTTGAAATTGCCTGGCCATTGTTTGTCTGTCGGTTTTCATGTTGTGCTGTCTAGTTGGTGTCTTGTTGTGACGCCTTTTTTTTTTTTTTTACCCCCTAAAAATGGGTAAAAAAGGGTAGCATGATGTGGCTTACAGAAAGAAGTTAGGAAATATATTCTTGATCAGCTCTTAACAGCCGAGTCCTGGTAGCTTTGTCTGTCTGTTAGACGCATCTATCCTATATCTTTAAATTTTGAAAATCTTTTTTAAACTGGAAAACAAGAAAATTGACTTAAATGAAATTTTTTTATCATCGAAACCGCAACAAATTTGTTTTTATCTTTCTCCCGATTCGTAAGCAGGGAACTATGTAGTCGGCTCACTCAATCTTCCTTTTTTTTTGTGTATTTTATTATCTAGAACACATCCTCATGGCTTGGCTAACCACAGTCAAAGGGAAAGTCCATCAATGTCCATGCATTGCCCAAACAAAGCATTTCATTTACAGTTCCAGCCAGCCTGCTCTTAGAATGTTTTTCACAAATGAAATGGGTTCGGCCTTTTTTGGAGTAATCTAAAGTGTTTTTGTCCCATATCAGTTGATTTGCTTCAAGTTTTATCTAAATATTTAAAATTGCTTTTGCAGTTTTGATGAGGCATAGGCATACACAATAACGATAGCCATGGCAATGGCACGACGTATTTCTATTTCTGTTTTCCACTTCCAAAGAAAGATGATAAAGTACAAAGTCGATGACGTAGCAGCAACAGCAGCAGCAGCAGCAGCTTGGTGGCAACCCGAAATCCACCCAAGTCAATTGTTTGATACGTGCCGGTTAAAAGGGTCGTTCAGAGCTGCTATCGAATTTCTCCAACTTAATATGGCAAACAGGAGCAAACTGTTTGGAAAGTTACTCACGTAAACTGAACACCTTGACTTCAATAATCATTGCCAATATTTGGGCATTTTATGAATTTATAACACATACCTTCCAAAAAAGTTGGGCAATTTGTTTAATTATATTTATATGAGGCAAATTGTGTGTGTGTGTGTGTGTGCGCGCATACAATTTTTATGATCAAAACAACTACCTTAAAAAATATTGTTTGTGGTAAAATGTCGCGCAGACGTATCGATATCAATAACAGTGGCATTATAAAATGGGGTGGGGATCTACCATTTGATTTGTGAGTGATTGGAGAACACTTTCAACTAGAACCAGCTAGATCTGTAGGTAATACAAGTGCGCATCAAAAGTTTATCAATAATTGACTTGACATTTTGCCTTTTGATATTCGTTTTTATTTGTTTTCTCTTTTGTTGGTCAATATTGATAAGACTTGCCAAAAAAAAATGTTGTGTGAGCATAAATGATTTGGAACCCCGTGGACTTGGTGTACTGTAAAGAGTTTTATGGACTTGGGAAGTAAAGAGCAGTTTTATACAACAATTGGGGGAATAAGAAGCATGTTCATGTTGCATGTTCATAGCTGAAACAGGCTGTGGACAAAGCATTTTTAAACGAATCGGAGACTGTTGCAGCCAGCTTCATTTTTAAACCTCATCATTAGGCTTTCTTTTTGTGTAAACAACATAGTTTTTGTGTGCTCAAAACACAATTTGCGGGAAAGTTTACATTTCGCAACCGAGATGGGCAGCACTTCACAAACTATGTGGAATACAGATTATACGGCTGTACCGACTTTTAACTTTTTTAAACGATTTCCTGACACTTTTCAAGTTACTTTGCAGCTTCCACTTTGTTTTAAGAAAAGTTTTTTATACTAAACTTATTTTTTTTTTTATATCTGGCTGGCTTGAAGTCGGTGGAGAGTTACAATTCAATGTAATCAACATAAATCAACAGATTAATTACAACAACTTGGAGCTATTTATTAAAAAAATTAAAAAAATTAAAATTATTAATTGAAATGTCCGTACAACGATCGCTGTTTCGAAGATAACCACATCTTCTCGTCAGCGGACTCTGTATTGCATATTCACATTCAAAAAGCCACGCAGTTGTCCATTATATAACAATCTATCGCCGAATAACGTATTGGGGACTCCAAAATGCTAAGCGTCGAGATCAGTTATCAGCCTGGAATTCTTCTATGCTTTTTGAACGTGTTGCTTTTTGCTATCCAATTATGGTTGTAATTAATTTCTTTTTGCTTATGAGCTATGCAAGGTGGCTGGACAATCTGCCCAATAATCCTCCATAGCAGAGTCACGGCGTTTTTTGTAAATACACAGGGTATTTGTTTTGCTTGTTTTTCAATAGGGAAACCGTTTTTCGGTTTTTATTGCAAACATTATGGCGTGCCGTCCATTTTTTCATATTTATATGGGTTTTTGCGACCTGTTTTTTGTCAAACTTTTTTTTTATATCTGGCTGGCGTTACAATTCAATGTAATCAACACAAATCAACAGAGATTATTTACTGAAAAATTAAACTCAATTCTTCCCAATTTTCTTGAGCTTCAAATGTTCCGTCACTAAAATCTTTCATATTTATAAGTTTCATCAAATTTTTTTCAATACTTTCATTCATCAATGGATTTACTACCCAAGCGAATTAAGCCCTACAGCAGCGGGCACGTTTCAGTCAATCAAAAGTAAATGAGTCCACAATCATTTAATTTTTTCTTAAAACTGAATTACGAATCGTTATGGCCATTTTTCCATTTAATCAAGAAACTCACGTAGACTCGTGATACCTCTTGCTGTCACTTAGAAACTAGCGAATGAATCAGTCTAAAATTTAGTTTTGGTGTCGGTTGATAAATGGCGACAGCAGATGACGCACTGTGGGCGCTTTACAACTTTTTTGTTGGCAAAAATCCTAAGCTCTCAACTGAAGGTATTTTTTTGGTATTGGGAATAACATAATAAGATTTATTGATGAATAGATCAATTTTGTTTATGTGGAAAGCCTTAAATTTATATGTTTTGGTTTGAAATTGTATTATCTTTAATACAAAGGAAACCCTTAAGTGGGCGCCCTGTGTAAATTTCTATTGTTGCTTTGAATACAGCACCGTAGTATACAATCACTTTGATTTTACTATTTATATCAAGCCTGTTTATACCAGAGATTAAAACCCGAACGAATAACGGGTTGCGTTACGGTTTCTGTTTTGTCCGATCGTTTTTTCGGTTACGTTAATAATACGTTTGTGGAATATCGGTTACGGTACTGGTTACGGTTATTATCCTAATTCTGTTTCGGGTTTTGGTTACGGTTACTGTTATTAGGATAAAATATAACTTTAACAAATTATGCCGACAAAAGCGGGGATTTATTAAAAATTCTACTCCTGAAAACAAACGCTCAACACTTTTGTGTGGGTGGTACTACTAGCAAAACTTTTGATAATTTAAAAGATTTGTAAATATTGTTTAATTTTTTTCCATCGTTCCAATATGTGTCCCCAGCCAGGCCAATATTTTTTCAACATATTTTTAATGAGGATGTCAGATTGTTGTTAATTAGATCTGTTGGAAGTTCCTGACCAACTTGGTTTTGCACTGTTTTCCCCTGAGAATTTAATCAAATTATGGTTGTGCATTATTTTGATTGTGCAAATTTCATTACAGTTTAATAGATAATTTTCGGTCGGAGATAAAGTTATTAATCTGGACAAAATATTAAGCACAGGTGAGCATCATTCTCGAGCAGACTTGGTTCTCTAAATTCTAACTGCGTTTGGTCAATACTGAGTTGTTGTTTTTGATTTCAAATTAACATTGAATCCAGACAGAATACAAGTTACAAAGACTATCAGTTCGCCCTAGATTCTTGTGGATTCAACTTTTTTCTGGTGCTTAAACTGTAATAATTTCGGTAATATTATCCCACATCTTTGGTTACAGAAAAAAAATCTTAATTAGCTACTGCCAAAGTCGTGAATTTTTGGATCAGCAAAACTAGCCAGCATCAGTGTAATATGTATAACATATGTATAAGGAAAAATGAAAGGGTAAAGATTTTGATTAGTTGCACTCACTCTTTCTCGTTCGCTCTCTTTTCTTTGTCTGTCTGTAACTTTCAGGTGTTCATGAAAATTTACGTAGAGCCGGCATATGTTTCTGTCCCTCTCCATTTGGCTTGTCTGGTCTAGATCAGAGCCGGCTAGCCATAACTACCATAGCTAGTCACTCATGTTTTTATGCAAACGCGAGCCGAACGTATGGTTTTATGAATCGGTCAACACTGAATTGCATGTAAAATAGCTGTAGTCTGGCGGCTCTCTTCTTCACCAACACAAGCGCACTTTTCTGTCCTCTACATTTGCCCGTCATCAATTAACGTTTATCGAACTTTTAGTAGAGGAAAACCGAAATTAACCCGTAAATTTGTTTCTGTTTCGGTACTGATAACCGGATATGGTAATAAAGGTTATAAGAAATCATTTTTTCGGTTAGGTTTTACTTTAATTGGTTTATACACATATTATGGTAAATGCCCTTTAAAGTATGCTATGAAAATTAACATCAAAAATGAGAAAAAATAATATTTTCATTTTTGACTTAACGCTCATTAATTTTGAATTCCTTTGATTCCTACGATTTAAGTGAATGTACAGCTTGGAATTTTCATGACCGCAATATCTGACTATCCATTATCCAGTTCAAATATAAAAATTTTTAAGAAATAAAGTTAGCATTCTTCGAAGAATGAAAAATATGTCTGGTCAGCACAAAGACAGGCTTTTAAGAAAATTTTTTGGATTACAATAACTACAAGGAAGCGCACTGCTAGCATCGATATTCTCAGTCGGCCCTTGGCCCGATGACTCAAAGTTGTAATTTGTAACTTTTTCAAAAAATGTAAAAATTGAAGTGCCTGGATTTTGGGTGGCGTTTCAGGCCAGTGGTTCGATAAATTCTCGCGCATGCGAAAAGAGCCTTCTGGTTGTGCTACCTTCTAGTTATTGCGTCATGTGCTATATCTAAATAAACACTCTCTGTCTTATCAACCTTCTTTCCAAGTAGACTACAAGAAGTAGTTCGGAATTGTATGTCTTAATTGGTCTTGAGTAGGAGACAAGTGAGAAGTTAGTGTCTAAGAAATTGAAATTATATAGAACACTTATTTTCTCCGTTTCTTGGTCCCTCGCGGACCAATGTTACAGAACGTTTTTAGTGCCTAAATAGTAAAAGTTTCTGGTAAAATAGTTATAAAATTATCTATTGTCTATTTCCTAAATATTTCGGGTAAGGAAAAGAATTTTGTTGTATGAATGTAGCTTTAAGGCACATAGTTACATAATCATCTAATTTTGAAAATCACCATCAGAGAAGAATCAATACTCAAAACCAATAAATCCGGGTTAAAGAACCGGTCCACACCTTTTCCAGACTCCTTTCCAGAATTTCCGGACCGAACCTTTTTCCAGAATTAAAACGATTTCCACACCAAACCAATTTCCATTTGCCTTCCCATTTCTTTTCATTTCATTTCGTGGAATCTCCTTCATTTGCTTAAAGATCAGACAGCAGACACATCTTAAGCTAACGTGATCATTGCTTAAGCTGTTCCACTGCCACTTATCATTACAATTGACAGCATATAAAAACTAGTTTAGGGTCTAAACTCCAACTGTGTGAACACACCAAGTGAGATTAGCTATCAATTTGATCCACTGGCCATGGCAATGATAGCTCAGCAAAAAATAAATAAAAATAAACTCGTTTATGTGCTCTGTGTGCACTGGTTTTAGGCTTGTGTCATAATTGAATGTGGGTCAGGCACTTGCAGACAAATCGTACACTATGTATACAATTTTGTCAATTCATTGCTTATTGATGACAATTTCTGGTACTTCACTTTGTTTGCAGGAACGTGGCGCGATGTAAGAGCAGTGTTGGAGTAGCCAATCAGCCAATCCATACAAAGCTGCTCAAAAATGTTTCAATTATGTTACCCACAACAACCGCACAGCAACAGCAACAGCAGCAACAGCAACAACACAGCACTGCAACTGCCAAGTGGAGCAGCCAGAGCCTAAACCGCAACAGCAAACTTAACAAACTCAAGAACCAAGCCAAACAGCGACCAAAACCAAACCGAAGCCAACATCAAATTAGCATAGCAGCAACAGCAGCCGCAGCAGCAACAACAGAAGCAGGACTTCACCATGGGCTGCTCACCCAGTACACTACCTGGCACCTCCTCGGCAACCGCACCCACTGCATCCCTTTCCCTCGATGCCACTGAAAAGGATGGCAGCCGCCTCTTTTGCATCAAACTGCGACGCCATCGTCGCTGCAGCTGCGGAGCAGCCCAGAATGGAGATGGCAATGGCAGCACTGCGGGCAGTGCGATCTGTGGAGACAATCTCTGCAATCAGGTGCTTTTGAATCCGTTGCAGACCAAAAACGAGGCAGACTACGAGAAGGTAAACACACTGAACGAGTACTCCTTGTCCTTGAGACAATTAAACGGGTTATTGTTGCTTCGTTTTGCAGCTAAGTACGGGCAAAAAGGACTCGATTGTGACAGTGGCCGGAATTGGCAATTTTACTCACAGTGTGGTGCGACGTGCCACGGGCAGTAAGTAGAAATTTCTATCATTATTTTATATTCTCGATAGTGAACTCGTTCGACACACTTCTAGCGAAATCTTAAGTTTAGGGCTTATCATATTTCTGACTTAAAGCCAAGTGATTGCGGTGTTATTCCTGTTTAAAGAAGGTTTTTATTTTTGAGTTTTTTAAGCGAAGCAGATCGGGTTCAGGTTTGAACATAACGATGCTAAGATGGTAATCGTAGGGAATTCATTCCTATTAAGGGAAAATTCAAGAACATTAGACTCAAAATGAGCACACACGTTGTTAAAAACAGTGTTAGAGAAAAAAGGGATATTTGTTCATGGGGCTAGTAAATCAATTTAATGTTAAAATTCTCCTAGATTTTCATTGAATTGAAAATCGTCTAAAGCATAAGATAAACGGATATTATAAAATCAAACAAATGATATGATAAAGGTTACCACATCAAATTGATCTTAGTATGTTCAGTTGATGCTCCTAAAAGTATGAAAAAATAAACAAAACCATAAAATATATATAAATCTTGATCTTGATCAGCATCAACATACGTCGTGTCTCAGATAGTCTTATAGATCAGAGGCGGCCAAATGAAGAGGACAAAAAAGTGCACTTGTGTTGGTGAACAAGAGAGCTCGCCCAGCAATCAATTTCATATACAAATACACGTTTTGTAAGCGTGCAAATATAATATAAGCAAAACGCTTTTTAAAACGCTGCTGTGACATTTATAAAACACATCAAAGTAAGCGTTTTATAACCGAAAGCACCCATCTTTATAATCTTAGAAAAGTCGCTTGCAAAACATGTTTTATATTTCATTTTTATACGCCTTCCCCAAGCTTTGTAAATACAGTTACAAAACACGTATTGTAAGTGAAAAAGAAAGCGTTTTAAACATTTATTTTGTGAGTGTTCTGGTTGGTTATTTTTATTATTCAAAAATTAAAAAATTAAATTAAAAAGCGTTTTCCCCTGCTTTAAGGGGAAATACAAAGTCCTCTTCTTCTTAAATATGAGAGTGAAAGTCTCTGTAATAAATTTAAAAATATTTTTTATTAATGTAAACAGTTGACTTTAAATGTGAAGTAAGCATTGTTACTTACGACGAATGGCAATGGCGCAGTCAATTTTCTTGCATTTGATGTTGACAATCGAATATAATCTGCTTTCTTAATTTTTCCTAATATTATTGCTGCTGACATTAAGTAAATTTAAGCCCGCATTTACTTTTTTAAAGAAAAAATTTCACTTGTTCGCTCTTCAAGAAAGACAACAAGAGATACATATTTTTTCTTCCCTTTGCTCAAAGTTACCTTTTTCAATCTGCCTTGCCAGTTGCTAGCTGCGTAGCACGAAAATCAGAAGTTTTTCGAGAGAGCGAGAGAGAGAGAGAGACGAGCACAAAAATACCCTCGGTTGCCGAAACGACATGCGAAAAATAGCTTACTTTAGCAAGTGTTTTGTAAATATCGTAGGTTGCCATACGACAACGCTTCTGCAAAAGCAATCTTACTTTAAGCTTGGTTTGCATAACGTTTGCTAATTTGCTGGTTGGGTCCTCCAGACAACACGCGTTCTACTTGCAATGTTCTGCTCACCGATTCACACAACTATAACTTCGGCTCTCGTTTGCTTAAACACACGACTGACTTCGGCTACATAATAGATGGTTCGCAACTTGTAGAGATATTGAGAAATCAAGTTATTCACATAATCTTGATCAGCTAAGTCATGATAAAGTTGGATGAACTATACTCAAAGTTAGGACCAAAAGAAAGTTTGCAACCGCAGCTCTAGCAGCTCTGGCGTTCTCTATTAGTCAGTTTTGAAAATCCAAGCAATTAAAATATCTCTAAATATATAGAGAATTTGGTCTTCCTTGATGAAACAGAAGAGATTTTACTTGATTAGAGAATCTCTTTAGAGAATTTTGACAACCGAAACCGAAATAAAGGCAGCTTTAACAAACATTCTTCAGAGCAAATAGTAGCGCCATCTATTGATCAGCAGCTCTACATTCAGCTGCTAGTCCGGTACAGAGTGCAGAGATTACAGTCAAGCTTGACTGACTTTCTTACTTCTTTTTT
>JAEIFU010004363.1:0-15935 GCA_018904235.1 Lordiphosa stackelbergi | reverse complement strand
CCATTTTCTGCATTTTTATGTCTGTTTTAAAGTAAATCTATTAGAGATATGGAATTTCAATGCTAGATGGAAAATTAAAACGTCGAGAAAATTTAAATTTACATGGTTCTGTGCTGAGATAAACTAATTTTGAATTCTGTCATAATACTTATGTCGACTTCCATTTGCACATTTTGATTTATATTTTGTAACTTATGGCAGCCGATGATGTACTACTTATGTTTTATTGAAAGCTTATTTTTATACCAGTATCCATACAAATTTAAAGTTGTAGGATTTTTTTGTTTTAAAGATATAATGGATTATTTATGAAATTTTTTTGTCAAAATATTTTTGTCCACCATTGGGCGTACAAGCTTGTGTAGAGATGCGCGCGTGAGCGAGTTTTACCTTGTGGCACTGTTACCAGAGCATAGATAACAATTAGCGTCGAATTTTGGTCATGTGCTAGATGCTGCTAGAGCTACCGAATTTAATCTGCTTAAATATGTAGAACGTAAATTTCACAAAAACTGTTCAGACGATTTTGATGAAACATGTACCAAATGCTTGACAGTTAATGTGTTAATCGTTTGCACTAACTAGTGTAGAGATATTATCTAAGCGATCGAATTTGGCTATGTACAGTGTTGCCATAGGTAGCGATTTAGAGGCCATTCTTGTGAATTGGTTTTAAATAAGGAAAAGTTAGATTAACAAAAACTGTCCAGACGATTTTAATGAAACATGTACCAAAATGCTGGGATAGTTAATGTTAATCGTTGGCACTAACGCATTAAATGGGCCATTATCTGAGAGCAAGGTATTAATTAGCGTCGAATTTATCGATTTTCGATTGTCGCTTGCTCCAGTTCCAATGACTGGTTCCGGCTCGCAAGATAGCGCCATCCGTATCAGTGGAAAATATGAAGCCGAGGCACTCCCACTGATTATCGTTTTTTGAAAAACTGTTCACACGATTGAGCTCCAACTTGGCAGGTAATTTGAATATTTCTGTTATAAGTTAATATACCGTGCAATATTGTCTTGGAGCTTAGCAGTTGGCTGTTAATTTTGGATGCAGTTTTTCTTGAAGCTTTTTGGTATGGGGTTTTTCAGAGGTTGGTTCACTGATAAGCGTTTATCTCGAAAACTGTTCAGACGATTTAACTGAGCTTTTCAGAGAATATTCTTAATATGTGCCCGAAGTTTTTGGTACCGTGCATATCGGTCCATTATCTGAGAGACGAGATATACCCCCAAAATGAAGAGAGGCGATTTTTAAGTGTGATTTTCAATATCTGCAATGCTCAAACCCACCCCCTAGGCCAACTAAAACAGTAGTTCTTGCATTTCTGAACAATTTTGCATTTACAGATCTTTATTTTTTTGTCTAAATATTTCGAAATTAAATAAATAAAATTTTTTTCAATGTTCCATATTCCACCGTTCCAATTCGACGCTAAATATTCGATGCTATTTTGACGCACATTTATCATATACAATAATCCCGTGTTCCACGTTCAACCGTTCAAATTCGTTGCTATTTTGACGCGTATCGCTCAATTGCCGCACGCATTTTTAAGTCTATCGATATTTTAAGTGAACGGTATATCGATAAGCATCAGTAGGGTTGCACGCATTTGAATTTGAATATTAATATTATGTAAACCTATCGAAAATACGAAAGTCTTTCAGTTGGCTGATGACTTTATAATTTTGCCTCACTCCGGTTCCTTTGAGAGCGCAGTAGAAATACTGCAAAGTAAAATTTCTGACTTCAGATTATTATGCTTGGATTTGGGTTTATCCTTTCACTCTTCCAAAACACATACTTTTTCTATGAGCATTAGTAAAAGAAGCAATTTTGATTTATGCTTAGAGGGTGTTACAGTTAAAAATGAAAGAGAAATAGTGTTCCTGGGAAGGAAAATATGTTCCAACATGTCCAATAAAGCTCACATCAAAAAACTAAAAAAAGGAAAGCAAAATCAGTATTAAAATGCTTCAGATGGCTACCAGCATAAAGTCAGGTCTGAGACCTAGAGTTGCAACAAACATTTTCAAGTTCTTCATCAGATTAAAGCATGAATATGCAATATCGACCTTTGCTAATCTTGGTATAGGAGCGGTCAAGGACATGAATATAGCACAAGCGCAGGCCCTTCGCAGGTGTGCTGGTATTAGTCCAGACACTCTGTAACATATTTCATTTGTATTAACAGGTACGCTTCCTCCGGCATGGAGAGCAAAGCTACTAAATAGTAAAACGATAAGAATAAGTAAAAGCCATTTCGTTTTGGCTCTAAAATCGGAAGAGGTTCACTCCGCGGTTCGGAAGCCGCGCTAGTTCAAAAAACATGAATTTAAATCGAAACAACCTTATTCAATTTGAGTTATTTTGAATACAATATTCAAGCTTTGTTTAGTAGTTTATGGATAAAACAAATTGAACTGACCGAAAAAATTCCACAAAATTCAACATATGCGACTTCATTAGTTCTTTACAATGATAGTTTACCCAAAACTTTGAGACATTAGAATTGTTAGGCAATCTCTGAATTCCTCTAAAAGAAGCTAAGAAATTTCTACATTTTACAAGCTAAAGATTCCAATTCATGTTTATAAGAATATGAACTTGGGGAAGAACCATTGATGATTTTATTAATTAGTTCTTTTTGACGACTATACAATATAGCAATTTGTCTGTTTGCAAGCCAGTGGCGTAGATAGCTTTTTGCAATGGGGGTGATGAAGTCGAAATTTTATAAATTTTTAATTTTTTTACAAATTGAAGTGAAGTTTATACTAGTTTTTCTCTGTTTATCTACGAATTTGTCCTGTTTAATTCCGATTTTTGAACTCAATGGGGAGGATTGATCACCTAATCACCCCCCCCTATCTACGCCACTGTTGCAAGCACTTTTGTTCTAAGAACAAATTAACTTTCTTAGATCCAAAAAATAGATTGAGGAATTGGGATTGAAGTTAAAGTGTGAGAACGTTTTTCTAAGAACTTTCTAAATATGTACATTCAAACCTTAAAACATCAATACAAGAACCTGTATGTTTGCTATTACGTATTTATATCGAAAAATAGCAAAATAAACATTTATAGCAGCTAGTAAAAAGGTAATCGGCCTTGTTCTCAATTCCTCCTCCACAAAAGTTTTTGGAATGTGGAATTGTTTCCCTGTTCTGGTGAAAGTAAAACAAAAGACTTCTTCGGATTCAAGCTTTTTACATTTTGGCTAGTGAAATTAAAAGTATATTGCAAACTTGGTCAATTTAAGATGTTTTTTGCAATGGGGGTAGATAGCTTTTTGACAATTTGGGTCTTTAGAATTTAATTTAAAGTTATCGGAAAAGTCTTGCTACCATGTTCCGGTTTTCACTAAACTGAATTCGAATTTTTTACATTTTCTCTTTTCTATTCAACATCCAAGGTAATCCGTATCTAACCTTTATTTTTTAATTACTCTTTACTCGACGGATTCAAATTAAAACGTTGTAATCTGATTTACCCAATCAATTTTTGTCGAAAGTGAAAACCTGAACAGGCCTGTAGAGCTCCTGCCTTCTCTCCGAAAATTATAAAAAACAATACTTTTGATGGAATTATTAAAAATTTTCAGGCAAATTAATTGCGGGGGGGTCATCCATGGTATATTTTAAATGATTTTTGAAATATGCAGATTTTATTTTCTTCAAAAAACAACGAATTTGTGAACGGCCCCAAAAATTCAAGGCCTAGTATGGTCCCCCTTTGCTAAAAGAATTTCATCGATGAACCGCGAACTACATATAAAGAATTATCATGCAATAAGGGTGCGGCAGTCAGCTATAGTTTTTTTTTTGAGTGTGTCTTTCAATTTCGAAATTTCAGGTTGATCTTTGCACATAATGCTTAAAAATGCGGGCCAGATTGGAGTGGTCGTAAAAAAGTTAATTTATCAAATAATTATCGGTGAAAAAGAGATTTTCAAAAACTCGCTTCACACTCAAATCATGAAAAGGATCTGGCGGGATGTAAAAAATCGAATTGCCACATTTGGCTGCAAAAAGAGCATTATTTCGAATATATATACACATTTCGTTTCCACCAGCGAAAACACAAACCGTAAACACAAAATTTTTCAGTCAATGTTTTCAGTTAAGTTTCATTTTTGTAGGAGAAATATGGGAAAATGGAGCGCCTAGGGCAAGATTTTTCTTTAAGTAGCGTGGAAGAGTTTAAAAGTGTCTGTCCGCAATCCGCTCAGACAATAACCTTTGAAGTTGGAAATGGTATTGGTAATAAAATATTAGAGGTAAATCGTTAAAAAATTTTGGACGATTTTTTCGCATGAAAATTTTTCACAATTGACAATCTATCGTCGGAATTTTTTTATAAGTTTCTGAAAGAAGTCAGGAATACTAGACTATTAACAGGGTTTATTCTTTTCTTAATTATTTCTAATAAAAATTAAGTCAGGTTTTTTAGTTTTTTTTTAAATCTATTTATCTTTTCTACTTCGTCCCCCTATAATTTCGATTTGGAACTCAATGGAGGGGGATTGATCATCTTAACCCCCCTATCTACGCCACTGTGTTTTAGTATCCCATATTACACACGGAATTCATTTTATTTTTAAATAATAAATTTTGAAAATGAAAAATTCGCCGAACAGTTCGATAGGCCTTTCTCAATCGATAGTCGTCTATCGTTGTTCAAAAGGTCGTCAGTCCATTCAAAAGTGATAAATTTATACAAAATCGAGTTAATTTCGCATGTGACCAATAATTTTAACGTGATGGCAACTCGGGAGATATAATTTGGACGATTGCATTTCGGAATACTATTATAATTTAATTTGTTTAATTTTAATTGTTGGTGGTAAAAATGTTTGCAATTTTAAGCTGTGAATTATCACAACGCGCTTTGTTTTTATACCCTGTTCTCATTAAAAATGAGAAAAAGGGGATCATGAAGTTGTGCAAATGTATGTAACAGCCAGAAGGAAGCACCTCCGACCCCATAAAGTATATATGTATATTCTTGATCAGCACCAACAGCCGAGTCGATTTAGCCATGTCCGTCTGTCTGTCTGTCTGTCTGTCCGTCTGTCCGTCTGTCTGTCTGTATGAACGCGTCGATCTTAGAGACTGAAACAGATAGAGCCACAATTTTTGGCATGTATGTAGGTGTATACTGTACCCACATCGAGTTTGTTTCAGATTTGGAAAATTCCTCCTCCTCCATTTTTTACAGCGAAAAACTGTCTTTCTCTCTGTATAAACGTGTGGATCTCAATGACTAAAAGAGGTGGAGCCACTAATTTTTGCAGGTATGTAGGTGTATTCTGAACCCACATCGAGTTGGTTTCAGATGGTGAAAATTCCACCTCCTCCATCTTTTAGCTGTATGAACGCATTGATCTCAGAGACTTTAGGAGTTAGAGCCACAAATTTTTTGCATGTATGTAGGTGTATACTGCACCCAGATCAAGTTTGCTCCAGTTTTGGCAAATTCCTCCCCCTCCTTCTTCTAACCGCGAAAAACTGTCAGAGCTACAATTTTAAAGCTTTAGCCTATGAATAATATATTTAGTTAGGCCCTGTCTGTTCTGTATACCACTATAAGATCCGAGCAAAAACACGGGAAAATATGCAAGTGCGCCTTCCCATTTATTCAAATAAATTTTAAAATAAAAGGAATTCAAAGCTAAAGGAACCACATTACTTGGAACAGGGTATTTTGCTGTCGGGCGCAACACTCTTACTTGTTTGTAATTATTATTGAAGTAATTTTTTTTTTTCGCTCCGGTTCAGGTTTAGGTTCGGGCGTACAACTTTTTTTCTGCTCCGGGTTCTCGGTTCCGACTCCGGTGCGGTTCAACTCCGAACCGGTTTGCAGCGCTGTTTATAAACAAAGTTAAAATGTACAAACTCAATAATAGTTATATCAACTGCCAATCTCACATGCCTTGGAAGTGCCGCCTGCCTTACCAAGACCGCACCTTGTACCTGGTCTATACGGCTTTAAGCTGTGACCAACCAAAACAACATCCTTGTGGTGATAAGAGCCAAAAAAAAAAAAGAATTTGAATATTTTGTTTTGGTTCTTAGTTTTTTGGTCATAATGTGAAAACGAATAAATATTTTTCAAACCTTTTTTCTTCTTTTTATTTAGTCACTCAATGGCTACAAATCGTAGAACAACTTATTCGAAATGGCAGCCTTGTGACTTCCAGCAACGCCAAAGTCTCTCTGGCCACCCATCGATCATGGTATGTAAAATGCTTTGCCCAATTTGCAGACATCCAAAACAAGTCAAAGACGACTTCCGTTTTACGTAATATCACGCCAGGACATATTGATGTCATTATTTTTGATGGGTGAAATGCTAATTAATTGCTACCCAAATATAAAACAAACTTTTTAAAAATCCAAGATTTGTGGAAGTGCCGCCATATGTAGATGTTCAAGTTTGTTTTAGGTTACGCTAATGTTTTCTGAATTGGCCAAAAAAAAAAAAACAAAGTTCCTTGATCCCAAGAGAACCAAATCCCCAAAAATATTGGCGATTGCAAACCCCTGTGGATTTTAAGCAAAAATTTGCATTTATATGTATAGATATTTTCCCCCCATTTCCAGTTCTAAAAACGAAAAATAAAAAAAATTTATTTTTGATTCGGGGGAATCCTTTATTCTTTTTTTTTTTTGTGTATTTATTTGATGAATACAAATGTTGACTTGAATTTGGTTTCGGATTTTGTGCAATTTAAATTCATACCATTTGAATGTGTGTATTATTCGTATTGTTTCGAAAAATTAATTATAGGATAAAGGCCACATGACTTTATAAACACTCGTAGTGGGGAAAGGGATTATAAATAATGTTCGATTTGTGAAATCTTTTGAAAAGTTGCGCCGCGTATTTTGTACATTTTTCAATTTGGACAATTTTCCACATTTTGTGCGACTTTGTGAAAATATTCTGTCTTAATAAAACGGAATATTGTCGAGAATGGTGGTGCGGCAAATGTGGCAACGATTCAGCTGGAGGGCACACTCCGAACAGGCGCCATGGCCACACTGGAACAATACATTACGTCGGCGTTCCAAACAAACGGCACACATGACCAACGATTCCAGTTCGACGACTTTGCGCTCCAAAAGACGCAACTTTTCGGCATCGCTGTCGACGCCTCCGTTAGTTTCCGGCCCGGCACTTGCGGTTAGTTCCGGTGAGGCGAACACCAGTTGCCCATTGTCATCCACACGCTGATTAATAACCACGCCACATCTCACACATTTCTTCATACGTTGACTGCAGCCGGAGCAGGCTATCTGATGTTTGCAAGGATTGAAGATTATCAACGGCAACTTCTGGCTACATACAATACACTCGTCATCAAGTTCGGTTCCTTCATCTTCCCAGCGCGAAGCAACGTTCGTACTGGATCTGTTTCTAATGTTGATGACGAGCTGACTGGGCCAATCAGACCCTAACATTGCTTGTAAGTTGTCGAGCATTTGCTGTAGATTAGATTCTGTGTCGATCGGTTGGGAAGATCTAGCGGACGACTGCAAAGATCCGGCACTCGGCTGAGAAGATCCAGCGTTCGGCTGGGATGATCCAGCGTTCGGCTGGGATGATCCAGCGTTCGGCTGGGATGATCCAGCGTTCGGCTGGGATGATCCAGCGTTCGGCTGGGATGATCCAGCGTTCGGCTGGGATGATCCAGCGTTCGGCTGGGATGATCCAGCGTTCGGCTGGATGATCCACGCCGGCGACCGGCTGCAAGGTTGCGGCGTTTGGCTGGGAAGATCCACCGTTCAACTGGGGAACTCGAGGGCGTGGTTGAGAAGATCCAGCGAACGGCGGCAAGAATACAGAACCACCAAATGGCTGCAAAGAACCGGCGTTCGTCTGGGAAGATCTGGCGCTCGTCAGGAAAGGTATGAGGTACGGCTGGGAAGATCTGGCGCTCGGATGGAAAGGTATGGCGTACGGCTGTAAAGATCCAGCATACGGTTGCAAAGTTTAATTAAAAATCAGATCACTTGGAGATGGTACTTACATTGGGATAACCAGGGTTATTGGTATCGTTACTTATGTAACTTACTAGTGAGAAAGTTTGATAAGGATCAGTAGGCCACGACATTTTCTGCAAAAAAAAAAGGTGGAAAAAATCACGTGAAAGCTAGTTGCTTTGGTACAATATGGCTGTCTCGCTCTAACTTAAGAAAAGGCAAGCCTTTTTTTTTAGATTGGCAAAAACTCTTTTTATTTTCAATCAGTCGAGGCTATAAAATTGTTCGCTTTTATTTTTTTTGGATTTAAGTTACCAAGAGACGCGTAGGGAACCTGGGATTATTTGGACGCCCACTTTTGATCAAGTTTTCACTTGATGCTGAATGTGTTCTTGTCCTCCTGTTGTTATTTAACTTCGTTTGTTGGCTTTTTATTAAAAGTATTCCAGGTAGATATTAATATGTATTATTTTTCCACTTGCCTTTTTTAACGCCAATTACTCGGACTTTGTTTCTTTAATTAAGCCGTCACGTGCAGCTCCTCCCGACGCCAAAAGTAAAAAGAACAGAAATCGACAAAAATGCACAAAGGCAACCTTAGAGGTGGCCATTTTTATAACAGCGTTGCCACTAGCATTTAACTATCGTTGATGTTCACGACATACGTTTATGCAGCATTTGCATTCAAAAATTAATTTAAACATTGCTTTATTATTTTAGTCCCGTATAGTGAAACTAAAAAGCTACAGCTTTATTTACCCGTCGGTTTATCCTTATGGTAATCTAAACTCAAATAAGAATATTTGAAATTTCGCGTTATTTTGGCCCTTAATTTGCAAGTTTCGCCATATATTTTGGTCTTTTCAATCTTCACCTCTTACCAGTGTCTGCGATTTATATACAATTTCGCAAATTTCACGGTTTCTTCAATAAACATTTTTCCACTATTCATAATAATCTTAGGTCATATGAAAATTTGGAATATATCGCTGGATCTACACCGCCCAGCAAGCCAAGTTCGGAGCACTCCAAATTATGTGTCTGAAAAGAGCCGAGCTTAAGAGCGTTTTTGGAGTAAACACATAAATTTGAGGGTTTTCGGAGCACATTTAGAGCTCTCTAAGCATGGGCTCATAAAAAGCATTTATTTTTGAGCATTTTCGGAGTTAAAGTAGGCAAGTAATCAAAAATTTTGTTCTCGTTGATTCTTTTGCTGAAAATAGAGGGATGCCGAATATGAAATCGATCCTTTCTTAATAAAGATATTTATATTTAAGTATCCATTTTTTCCAATTTTGTTAATTTTTAAGTCAAATATAAATATATCATTAAAAGGTTAAAAAAATTAGTTTTAGTCCCTTATATATATAGAGGTTATATATTTAGACGTCCAAAAACCACAGATTAATGAACTTTTTTCAATTAAATCTGCACTCCAATATGCGTCTAAAAAGAGCCTTTCAGGAGACCATTCAGTACCCCTTCAAGTGCCTAGAAAAGTAACTTTTATGAGTCTTTTATGAGGTTTTTAAATGCTTTATTGGGAGGGTTTAAGCACTTACATCTGTGCCAGAAAAGAGTCCGATTAGACTCAGAAAACTTGCGCAACCGTTTTCATAGAAAAAAAACGCTAAAGTATGTTTTATATATGTATATAGATAACATCACTATCGATTTCTTAAAGGCTAGCGAAGCGATAGGTAAGGCTGCCTTCACACTGTTCGACACATGTCCAATGATATCTAGTAGGCCTAATTTCCCCATGAAATTTTTTGAATTTGACAAGATTTTCAAATTTAAAACCTAACAAAAATCAGGACTACTAGGTTATTATGGGTCATGTGTCGAACACTGTGAAGGCAGCCTAAAGCTCCAAATATTGTCGGCATGGAGCAAAGAATACTAGAGAGAAAGGTTGTTTAGTCGACACCGCTTCTGTCAGAAAATTGTCAGCTGTTCGCTGTTATTTACGCTCTCTAGATACTTTTTGGTCAGCTGTTCGCTCTCTCTGGATACATTTGGGTTATGGTCGTCTCCCTCTAACCACAGTGATTTCCTACTGGCACTGTGAAGTATCTTTTTGAGCACTATCGTTTAGCACCAGCAAAATTGAGTACTAAGCTGAAGTCTCACGATGTTTTGTACCTTGCTTTGAAAATTGCGCTCAATCAGTGATGGGAAAATTATTCAAATTTCACCCGACGACGCATATTTGTGTATCGACAAAGTGCGATAACTGTTGAAATAATTAAAATCAATTATTCAAGGAGCTATCGATAACACTACAGAAAATACGGATCTAGTATTTTATCGGTATTTAATTGAGGCCTTTTTGTTGGAAGTGAGGACTACCACCAAAGAGACTGCCAAAGGTCTTTGGCACAAAAATTTTTGTGAGTTTTTTTAAATGGAGTTTTTTGTTTTGGCAAGTCTTTGGTGGAAGTGTATACTACGCTTTAGTGGAAAAAAGCTACATATATGTGGCTACAGTGGCTAGATCATCCGTTATAGTGATCTTCCGAATGAACATTAATCTCTTATGGGAATATACATAGAAAGAATGGGGTCATTTAGATCATCCAGTGAATGTCGTCTGGAATGTGCCATAATCCTAATAGAACGTTTTATCCAGGGAATCAAACCGAATGGTAATTCGGTTCCGGTTCTGGTACGTACCGAAACTAATATTTCGGTAAAAGGTTCTGTTTTGGTTTTGATATTATTTCGGAATTCGGTTCCGTAATGGTACCGTTAAAATATTAAGCAATATGGGTCATAGGATTTGGGTACATCCTATTAATAATTCAGTCCAAAAAACAAACGTTCTACACTTACTTGCCCTTCTCAATGGCAAATGTGAAAACTTTATCTAGTTTTCATCTTCTTTATTTTGTGTATTTATCAGGAAAAATTATGATGATGACCTGAACCTCGCCTTCTTCTTCCTTCCTCCTCCACTGTTTGAAAAAGGTTCGGTTCAAAGAATATCTTAAGTCAGTTTTTTCAGAGCTTCTAAAATTATCACAATATTTTGACCGATTAAAAACTATTTTATATCTTTTTAAAATGATATTCAAACTGAATATTACGACTTCTAGAAGGAAATGTAGAAAAGTTGTTAAATGATATTAATTTAAAAGTCGAAGAACATTTATAAGCCCTGGTAATGAACGATTACTAATAGCTTACTTAGCTGAAAGCTTCGTTATTAATAATATGTTTTATTTTTTTATCAAATAATATCTAAACGATATCAGAATTCATGAACCAAGCTTGGAAATATAACCTTAGGTTCGATAAGTAAAGGAATCTGTTTGAGAACACTAACTAACACTTTCCAAAGTTTTTGAGCCCTCAGTTCGAATCTTCTTCAGAATGTTAGATTTTTGCAGCCTTGGCCAGATATTTTTGGTTCTAAAAATATCATGACATTATAAAGAGGATCTAAGAATATAGGATGCAACATTTTTATGGAGATTGTTTTTGCATTTTTCTATATCACAATACAAAAGATTTGACAAGGCAGTTTTTTTTTTAAAGAATACGATTTAACCAAATTACTTTAAAGCAGAGATTAAAACCGTAACCGAAACCGTAACCCTTAACCGCTTAAAACACTTTAAAAATTTGTAACCGAAATCGTAACCGTAACCGAAAAAAAATGTTTTCTTATAACCGTAACCCTATAACCTTTATTACCATAACCGGTTATCAAAACCGAAACAGAAACAAATATACGGGTTAATTTCGGTTTTCCTCTAATAGTACAAATTTCTATAAACGTAAATCAGAGCCGGGATAATGTAGAGGACGGAAAAGTGTGGTTGTATAAGTGAGCAAGCGAGCTCTCTCCAAACTACAGACTAAAACTTTCAGTGCAATTCAGTGTTCAGCGATTCACACAACCATAAGTTCGCGCTTGCATAAAAACATGAGTGACGAGAAAGAGTGAGTGCAGCTAACCAAAATCTTTACCCTCCTCGTCTTTCCATATACATATGTATGTAGGAATCCGCGAAGGGCCAAGAGAGCCAGGAGAGCAAGTAACCAAGAGAGCGACACGAAGTGGCCGTCGCTATTGAACTTCGGTGTGAGGGTAGTTTGCGATCAGAGAGTCAGTCGGTGCCGAAATCTCGTAGGCTACACACGCATTTGCAAGTTCTATTTAAACTCGCTAAAGTTAATACACACACACACACACACCATTGTTTTAAGTACAGTTTATCCACATAATATTAATAAAATATCATCATAATACAAACATCGTCGTCTCTAGACTTATTTGCATCATGGCAGAAACCCAGGGGCCACATGTATGAGATATTAAACTGGATGCGGGCTAGTTTAGCGATTTAAAAAAATGGCATCGGCTTTTTTCGTAACCTTAGGTTCATTCAATGTTAACTTGAAATAAAGAACAACTCAGCATTGACCAATCTATAGTTTCACGAATTAGAGTTTAGAGAACCAAGTCTGTTCGAGAATGATGCTTACCTATGGCAATATTTCTTGATATAAGAGACATAATGTGTCTTTATCTGTCGAGCAGAAAGTTAGCTGTATTAAATTGTTGGATAACCATAATTTGATTGAATTTTCAGGGGAAAACAGTCCAAGTCCAAGTTGGTCGGAGATTTTCAAAAGTTCTAATATTAAAAAAAAAAGTTCGGATATTAAACAATATTTCCAGATTTTTTTGAATTATCAAAAGTTTTGCTAGCAGTACCACCCACACAAATAAGCGTGGAGCGTTCGTATTCAGGAGTAGAATTTATAATGAGTCACCAATTTTGTCTGCATGAATTGTCAAATTGATATTTTATACTAATAACCGTATCCGTAACCTAAACCCGAAACAGAATGAGGTTAATAACCGTAACCAGAACCGTAACCGATATTCCACAACCGTAATATAACCGTAACCGGAAAAAAACGATCGGCCAAAACAGTAACAGTAACCCAAACCCGTATTCGTTTCGGTTTTAATCTCTGCTTTAAAGTTTCAAGTCGGAAACGGAACAACGCTTAGGTTCTTTTCGGTCCCAAGAATATCGGTTCTCGAATACCGGTATATAAAAAATTTCAAATATCGGATCCGGTTCTGGTTCCGAGTTTTAATCGGTTCTTTTCGGTATACGGTTGCGGTTCTGGTTCCGGTTTGATTCCCTGGTTTTATCCATAAATTACACAGTGTTACAAAAAAAAAATCTGAACATGCTTTTCACGAGACCGAGTACATATTGTTGGGCTAGTCGAGTATAGCATTTCCTCATACTTGGTTTCCCACTTCAACACCCAAAACCCTTAAAATTTGAATAAAAAAAACTTTTTGCTTTTGTACCTCACTTAAATAGATATAACTCGCGAATGGTTCGTCCGATTGTTCATATCCTTATCAATTCCGGTAGTGAGGAGAGGAATCTAATACATTTTTATCAATGGTTTGACTAATTTAACGCGATGGCTGAGAAATGCGGCTTACAGATCTGGCATTTTCCTTTTTTTTGAGAAATTTGTACTTTGACCATCACTGGTTTTACTATTTTATTCTATGCGATTTTTTTAAATTTTTTAAAAAAACCCATTTAATTTCCCGTTGAACCGTTTTTGTTCAAATGATTTGGATACACTTTTAGAAATAATGAGGCGATTATTAAAAAAAACACAAAAAAAAAATATTATTTTATTCAACCAACAAATTTTTTTTTTGGACAAAATAAAATTGGGCCCCCTACAAGTATTATATATATTTAATTTAAATATTTTTAAATAAAGTAAAAGCTCTGTTTTCTTTGGCGCCAGATTCAAAAAAATATTTTTAAATTCTTATATAAATATAAATTTTCATGTTTCAAAATTTTTGGTCCAATAAATATGAAAATGTTGTATTAACATAGATTAATTTTATTTGTGATATGGGACAATAAACTGATTATTGTTTCATCAAAATAATTTTAAATTTTAATTTCATGTACAAGAGTATCTAACTCTGACTGGTGCATTTTGTAGAGTCTGCAGATGTGTTCTCCAACTTCAGCCAACTCTAAATGTTAACTGTGGGCTGTAAGGGTCTTCAAGGGTCTTCGGTGCCAAAGGCAAACGCCAGAAAGAATATATATTCTTAATCAGCACTAAGAGCCGAGTCGAAATAGTCATGTCCTTCTATCCACATGACCAGCGGTCTGTCTTTCACGCTAAGAAGGCAGCATCTCCGACCACATAAAGTATATATGTATATTCTTGACCAGCATGACGAGCTGAGTCAATTAAGCCTGTCCGTCTGTCTGTTTCTACGCGAACTTATAACTTAGAGCGCTCGTCAAAAAAGCTGCCATAGAAATGATCGGCCGGAAAAATGGATTTTTCTATATATGCCCTCTAAACTATTGTTGTTAATCTTATATTTTTTAATCTGATCTGAAAGGTTTGGTCAAAATCACTTAACCGTTGAAGCGAGCTTTTTGCTGTCTCTTTTGTTTTAATATGGTCTCCCCTGCAAATTGGGAAATACCTCATATCTCCCAGAGATTAAACAACGGGCATTAAAATGCGTATATAGTATTTATTTTCAATGGTTTACAAAATGTATGTTGAAGTTTCCTTTTTGGAAGTAAAGATGTTACTAATACACAAGTTAACAAAATGACTGGAACTTTGCGAGGAACAGCCCTATTGATTAATAAATATGATATGTTTATGCTCACTGATAACAAAACTGTATCATTGGTTTAGCTCCATCAGCTCTTGTTTCCAAGATATGGCGGAAAAACGAAAAAGTTGAATTTTTGGCGCCTAGCACTTATGGGGGCCACTAGGCGTAAATATGTGAGTTTGTGAGCTACGTGTAGTACATATCAATCTTAATTGACTCAGCTCGTCATGCTGGTCAAGAATATACATATTATATGTACTTTTATGTGGTCGGAGATGATTCCTTCTAAGCGTCGCAAACCTCTAGCTCTTACCGTCTTTGACAGACAGACCGCTGGTCATGTGGATAGAAAAACATGACAATTTCGACTCGGCTCAGTGCTGATCAAGAATATATGTATATTCTTTCTGGCGTTTGCCTTTGGCACCGAAGACCCTTGAAGACCCTTACAGCCCACAGTTAACATTTATAGTTGGCTTAAGTCGGAGAACAATCTGCAGACTCTACAAAAGCACCAGTCAGAGTTAGATACTCTCGTACATGAAATAAAACTTAAAAATTATTTTGATGAAACAATAAGCAGTTAGTGTCGATATCACAGTCAAAAATTGATCCATGCTAGCGTTTTAACTTTCTCATATTTATTGGACCAAAAATTGTGAAACATGAAAATTTATATTTATATAAGAATTTAGAACTATTTTTGAATCTGGCGCCAAAGAAAACAGAGCATACTTGTAGGGGGTACTATGTTAAGGTTGTCAAAAAAAATGTTGGCAGACTAAAAAAATACTAGATTGTCGAGGTGACTTAGAAATGCGCGCAAACTTTCGTCAAACGGTATCCAAATTCATTGGGACAACAACCGTTCAACGGAGAATTAAATGGGCTTTTATAATAAATTTAAAAAAATCGCATAGAATAAAATAGTAAACCAGTGATGGTCAAAGACAAATTCTCAAAAAAAGGAAAATGCCAGATCTGTAAGCGCATTTCAGCCATCGCGTTAAATTAGTCAAACTTGATAAATGTATTAATTCCTCTCTCGTCACTACCGAATTGATATGATATGAACAATCGGACGGTCCATTCGCAGTTATATCTATTTAAGTGAGGTACAAAAGCAAAAAAGCGGTTTTTGGACCATAACTTCAGATTTTGGGGGTGTAGGAGAAAACCAAGTATGAGGAAATGCTATACTCGACCTGCCTACAGCGTGTGCTAGGTCATTTCGAAAGTATATTTCGGCTGTAACACTGTGTTATTTCTTTGATAGCAATGCGTA
>JAEIFU010004362.1:0-15945 GCA_018904235.1 Lordiphosa stackelbergi | reverse complement strand
AAAATAGTTCCTATCCTAAAGCCGACACAACTATCGACCGCTAGCTATATTGCCATACCTATCAAAAGTTTTGGAACATCTTATGGTAGATCAAATTCGAATCCACATGTCTGACAATTCGCTGTTAAATGAAAAGCAATCCGGCTATAGGAAGAATAGAAGTTGCACAACAGCTATTTTAAATGTGGTTGATGATATTCGAAGTGAGTTGGATGATGGCAAAGTAACTCTACTCGCCCTGCTGGACTACAGTAAGGCTTTTGATGCTGTAAATCCCGATATACTTTGCACAAAACAGGACCAATTGTATAACTTTTCGAACACAGCATTAAGTCTTTTGAAATCTTATCTGTCTAATAGGTGTCAAGCAGTTGTTATTCCGTCTTCAATATCCTCGTTATTACATGTTAAACGTGGTGTGCCTCAAGGCTCTGTCCTCGGCCCTTTACTGTTTACCATATATGTTAATGATCTGCCAAATATTTTGTGTAATAGTAATTGTCATATGTACGCAGACGACGTCCAGTTATATGTTAGCCGTCCACTAGATAAATTAGATGAATGTATTGATGTTTGTAATAGTGAGTTAATGAAGATCTCAGGCTGGGCAAAAAACAATGGTCTCTGTCTGAACCCGTCCAAATCCAAATGTTTGGTTATAAATAAAAAGCTCCTTAACACAAGCAACTTACGACCCCTTTTAATTGAGAATTCGCCATTAAAATATGTGGAAGAAGCAAGAAATTTGGGTTTTCATTTCAATAGAAATCTCAACTGGAACACACATATAGTGAAAGCTGTGGGAAGAACATATGGCGTGTTAAGAAATTTAAATCTGTCCCAACAATATCTCCCTACCAATATTCGCCTACAAATAGCAAAAGCATTTCTTTTACCCACCCTTTTCTATGGCATCGAAGTGTTTGCAAACTGTGATGCCTTAAATTCTGACAAACTGAAAGTTGCACATAACGACATTGCCCGATATGTTTATGGACTAAAACGCAGAGACCACGTATCCAGCTACTCAACAAAATTATTTGACCTTTCTCTTAACTCATGGACCAACTTCAGGGTGTTAATACAACTGCACAAAATTATCTTTAAAAAACAACCACTGTACCTCTTTGAAAAACTTGAGTTCTCAACATCAAGACGAACAAATAATTTAGTTATACCAAGGCACAAACTTCTTATATCTGAAAGACAATTTGGTGTTCATGCTGTTCGGATTTGGAACCAATTACCAAACTTCCTAAAATGCATTAGCGGCGCGACGCAATTTCAAAATCAACTAAAAACATATCTTATAAATCATGCTTCTTAATATCACATGTAACGAGTAGGGAAATAGGGAAACCGATAGGGAATAATAGAATAAGTTATATAGGAATATTAATACAAAATAATAATAATTAAATTAAAATGAATATAAAATTTAAATTTAATGATCATTATATCAGATAAGTCGGATTATGTTTGTCAATGTTAATTCTGTATATTTTGTGACTAGTGCATTAATTTATAAGTTTATCTTGTAGCACTAGGAAATCGCTCAATAAAAATCTAAAATCTAAAAAATCTAAAGGGCCAAGCCAAGCTTCTCTCAATCTCTTGATTTGTGTGCGTGAAATTTTCGCAGAAGAGAAAGTGTTCCACAGTTTTCGAAGCTAATAAAATGTCTGCCTTGATTTTGTAATATTCCTTTTTTCCCATTCTGATTCGAAGAAATTGTTAACAAATATTTCTCAGTGTATATCACTAATGTAGTCAATTGAATTCCTTGATTTGCCTTTTCAATGAAATTGTAATGCAAATCGGATTAATTAACTCGCTTATTTCCTTTGAGACCATTAAATCGACTTTTTAACACTTTGCCTTAATGTAATGAAGAAGCTTTATTTCGATTCAATGGAAACCACTTCAACCACGCACAGGAAGCGCTCAATCTTCAATCCGTTTTCTGGACGCCTTTTGAAAACGGAAACCAGTAAGCGACCAGTTTGACTTCCTCTTGGGCGTCCATTGATAGTTTGTAGAACGGGAATTGAGGACCAGTTAAATGACTTTGCACTGTTTGTAAGTTTTTGTTTCCGTTTTGTGTTTGTTTGTGTTTTTTTTTTGGGTGGGGGAGTTTGTTCATGTGAATTGTGTTGTAGTTTGTGACCTTTTTCAAGTGAATGTAGTTTAGCAGCCTGCAGGGCAATGAGAAGTAAGCAAGTCAGATACAGTAAAAGAAGGCAGGCAGTTTCATAAAAAACATTTGTGCCAAAATGGTTTATTTTGAAAACATTTTCGTTTTATTTTAAAAGTAAATATTTACAGCTGAAGCCTCTTTGTTTAGGCTTGGGTGAGCTGCTGCTGCTAATGTGATGAAAATGTGTGGTAAATGACTTAAATTTAAATTTGGGCTTAAAATGGTTATTCGGTACACTAAAATTTTTAGTTCACATGTTTTTTGGGTCTCCCACCTGAGGGACGTGCTTTCCAAAATGGCACTCACTTTAATTATAGTTTCTCTTTTATGCTAGCAGCAGAAAAATGTCACAAATTGCATTACCAACAATTAGAGATGTTCACAAGCAACTACCGTTGCAACTGCAAACTCCGTGACATTCGAATGGCCAAATAAAAAATTGACAAGGTCTTCCAAATTCATTTCATTCGTTGTAAAATACATTTTTTTATTAGCAAACATATCCCCAGATACCTCTATTCAATAAATTTTAAATAAATGAACTTGTGAACATTCTTTAAGCTCACATAAATCTCCATTGGGGCCAATGTAAATAATCGTTTATATTGAAATGCATTTCAGCAATTTTTCACTTAATCTTTGTATAACTCTGCATATTTGCTTTTTGAAAAATGGCCAAATTTAGCCAGGTGGCAAATTATAAATGAAATATATGTATTAAATATTAGCACTTGGCACTAAGAAGACAGATCTCTGAGTACTTAATACCCACACAAATAACAATGATAAATGGCGAAGCGTAAATGGGAAAAGCAAAAAGGCTCAACAATTTATCAATCAAGATATTTTGTTGGAGAAGATAAATATTGGCCAAGAGATTATGATGAGAAAAGGATAATTTAGTTTGCCATAATGGTAGTTCGTTTTCAAGTGTTCATTGTATGCTCACAACTCAGGTTTTAAAGCTTATCTAAAAACTCATTAGAGACGAAATGAAAGTATTGATTAGAAAATTGATTGAAGATTAAGTTTCCAAATTATTGTTGACTGGAAAAGAGTACAAAGAATCACTGAAGCTGGTAGTATTTTTGTGGATATTTGCATCGGTGTTGCCAAATCAGATTTTTTACTCGTAATTTCTATCTTTTTATACCCGTTACTTGTAGAGTAAAAAGGGTATATTAAAGTCGTGCAAATGTATGTAACCGGCAGAAGGAGTCATTTCCGACCAAATAAAGCATATATATTCTCGATCAGCATCAACAGCCGAGACGATATAGACTTGTCCGTCTGTCCGTCTGTCTGTATGAACACCTAGATCTCAGAGACTAGAAGAGCTAGAGCCATCAAACTTGACATGTAGACTCCTATTGTCAGCACGCAGATCAAATTTGTTTCAAATTTTTGCCACGCCCACCCCCGCCCCCCACAATAGAAAATGTTGAAAAACTCCCACATTTTTAAAGATATCGAGTTAAAATTTAATACTTCAACTTATATTAGCAATAACTATAATCCCAGAAATTAAGATCGGATAATAAATAGCGAAGTTTAAAAAATGTTGCATACTTTTCGGATGTTCACCCCTCGGGAAAGCAGGAACGCTTTTAACATTTCTTTTCATGAGTAACGGGTATATCGAAGTCGTGTTACAGCTGACTTATTAAAGAATTGCGAAAAAAATTTACAAACAACTGGAAGCGGGATTTCGGTTTCTTTTTATACCCTTGGAGAGGTATGTTCGTAAAAAAAAAAAAATTTTAAATTTTTTTTTAAAAAAAAAACCCCAAAAAAAAAAAATATATATTTATATAATAGTTATATACCATGTTCGTCTGTCCGTCTGTCCGTCCGTCTGTCCGTCCGTCTGTCCGACTGTTTCTATGCTATCTCCTCCGTCAGTTTTAAAGCTATAGTAACCAAACTTTGCACGAAGTCTTTTGGTACAAATACGCTGCACATTTGTCGGAACCGGCCGGATCGGATGACTATAGCATATAGCTGCCATAGAAATGATCGGTCGAAAAAATAGTTCTGGTGAGAAAAACTTTTTTGTTTTCAATGGTAGCGTGTTTGTACGTTTCAGTTATAAATATTATCTGTCTCAACACTATTTTAGAGAGTTTGATCAAAATCGGATGAATATATCGTATAGCTGCCATATAACAAACTGACAGAAATATATCATGCTCCAAGGGTATATAAACTTCGGTCGAGCCGAAGTTAGCTTTCCTCTATTTTTATACCCTGTTCTCATTAAAAATGAGAAAAAGGGGATCATGAAGTTGTGCAAATGTATGTAACAGCCAGAAGGAAGCACCTCCGACCCCATAAAGTATATATATTCTTGATCAGCATCAACAGCCGAGTCGATTTAGCCATGTCCGTCTGTCCGTCTGTCCCCGCGCTGTCGTCTGTCTGTATGAACGCGTCGATTTCAGAGACTGTAACAGATAGAGCCACAATTTTTGGCATGTATGTAGGTGTGTACTGTACCCACATCGAGTTTGTTTTAGATTTGGAAAGTTCCTCCTCCTAGATCTTTTATCAGCGAAAAACTGTCTTTCTCTCTGTATAAACGCGTGGATCTCACAGACAACCAGAGGTGGAGCCACCAATTTTTGCATGTTTGAAGGTGTATACTGTACCCAGATCAAGTTGGTTTCAGATTTGGAAAATTCCACTTCCTCCATCTTTTAGCAGCGAAAAACTGTCTCTCTCTCTGTATGAACGCGTTGATGTCAGAGACTATAAGATGTAGAGCCACCAATTTTCCTCCAGATTTGGCAAATTCCTCCTCCTCCTTCTTCTAACCGCGAAAAACTGTCAGAGCTACAATTTTTAAGCTTAGGTTCAAGCTCCACTAAATATATATTCAGTAAGGACCAATAACTGTCTATACCACTATAAGATCCGAGAGAAACACCGAAGATATGCAGTGCGCCTCCCCATTTATTCAAATAAATTTTAAAATAAAAGGAGTTCAAAGCTATAGGAACCTTATTTGAACAGGGTATTTTGGCCAATTTTTACATATTAAATTAGATTTAATATGACATATTCAAATTTAATAATTAAATACTGTTTTGACTAAAAATTAATGAACTTAAAATGTTAATAAGAGCTTTGTAAATGAAATTAAAGAGATGGTGACAACTCAGGCTGCTGTCGATATACACAGCTGTTTATTAAACCGACTTCGAAACCGAGTTCGAAAAGTCAAAACGTAACCAAATTTTTTTTTTTTTTTTTTTATAATTATTAATATAGGTATATATAATTTGATAAAAAACAAGAAATTTGGACAGGAGTTTCTGTTAATGGTGAAAGTGCGTACTAAGACGGGGTTTTGGAAAATTCCACGGGAAAGTGGGGAAAGGGGTAAAAAAAAGTTTGGGGGGAAAAATTTTTTTTTTCATCCGATTGACTTAAAACTTGGTTTGTAAGGACAGAGTACGAAATAATTAAAAATGTGATTTTTTAATGTCGGACAATCCGCCCAGGCGTGAACATGCCCGGAAAATTCTACATGCTAAATAACTTTTTTTCATCCGATTGACTTGAAACTCGGTTTGTACTGTCAAAATGAAAATTTATTTGTGATTCAATTTTCGTATGTTGGAAATAACGCCGGGCTGCCCATTGGGAAGTGAATGGGATGTGGGGGGATGTGAGTGGGATGTGGGTGGTTTGTTGTTTTGGAAGTGGGTGGAAAGTGGGTGGTAAGTGGTTGTGAAGTGGGTGGAATATGGCGGGAAGTGGGTGGGATGCGGTAGGAATGTGGGTGGGATGTGGGTGGTATGCAGATGCGAAGTGGGTGAGATGTGGGCGGGAAGTGGGAGGGAATTGAGAGGGAAGTGGGAGGGAATTGAGAGGGAAGTGGTAGGGAAGTGGGTGGGATGTGGGCGGGATGTGGGCGGGATGGTGGCGGAAACTGTGTGGGAACTGAGTGGAATTGGATGTTGAGTGGATGGGAGAAGTGGGGGTGGGAGTTGGAGTTGGAGGGAAAACGCATCAGCGAAGAGCATACTGTTAAAGGCACAGCGAAGCGCGCCGGTTTATTTGCTAGTCCAAGGGCGTAGCCAGGGGGGCAGCTGCCCTTATCATAGATTTTACTCCGAAAAATGAACTTTTTCATTTATAACTTAAGTTTTCCTTCATTATTTGGAAGTTTGTTTCTCATTTCATATCAAATGCATCTTGATCTAAATTTTTAATGTTGAAAAATATAATTTAAGAAGTTCTTAAGAAAAGATCAGGCACAGCTGCCCCCAATTTTTCGGAAAGCTGGCTACGCCCTTGTGCTATTCTATCTATAAACGAGAGTGCTGACCAGTGGCGTAGCCAGGGGGAGGGTTTGGGGGTTAAGTCGGTAGGAAGCAGGTTGGAAGTGGTTGGGATATGGAAGGAAAGTGGGTGTGAATTTTTTGACCATTAGATCTACACCTTCAAATAAACAACATCTGTATTGTCATCTAAACATTTAGCGCTTTAATAAGTAGTCTTATAATAATTTTGCAAATTTTTCGGTTTTTTGGGCCATTTAAATAAAATCTATATAGCCTATGCCTGGAGTTAAGGCTCTCAACTATCTGTGTGCCAAGTTTTATCCTAACCTATCTAACTTTATCTTAGCCATTTGTGCGTGAAAGCTCTTTCAAATATGCTTTTAAAATAATTTTGCAAAATTTCTCGGTTTTTTTTGGACCATTCACAAATTCACACAAACAAACTGTACAAATTTCGTGAAGATCGGTTCAGCGGCTTAGACGCCCATCAGGACAAAACATACATACAAACATACTTTTACTTTTCTATATATGTATAGATTCTTATATTAAGAAGCATTAAAATTCTTAACTGGTTTGACAATTTAAGTAACTTTTGCAAAATTGTGCTTAAGCATTTCTTATTTTTATTACTTGTGCAAGTGCTTTATTGCCCATTTCGTTTTCAGTGGCCGCCGCACTCTGTCTGGTCGGTGTGGCCCGGACTGGCCCAGGTGATTAAGTCCCTTTTGTCAGCATGCTGACCTGCAACTTGTTCTCTAATGGGGCAAAGAATTTTTCCCAAGAGCAAAGTTTTTCGCCGCCTGCGAGTATGCAACAAAAACTTGAAACGAAAAACTTTTCCCAAGGCAAAGAAAAAAAAAACAATTTATTTAAAGCAGTAACTAGGAAGCGAATTTGTTTTTAGATCTTGGCTTTTTTGTTTTTTTCGCAACTGTCAAAATGTTGTGGAAATTTGTGCGTCAACAATTTGCTCTGCACTTGCAAGTGCCACCAGTTAACAAAAGAATGCAAGTAAAGAAAGGGTGAGGATGGAGAAGGAAGTTTAGAGCATGGCTTACTGATTGCAGCTCTCAAGGGGCCGTTGCTTTAGTTTTCAAGTGGCTTTAGCAATTTGCCAATTCCAGAAATGGGGCAACCAATATATTTATGTGTACAGTTCAAATTGGACACCCCAAGACGTTGCCAAGGCAAAAACACAGCAGGCGTCACTGGACATCTGTGTGTGTGTGTGTGTAATGAGCAGACATTAGGCGAAACGAGGTAACCACTGGAGGATATGAATGAAGTGGTGTAAAAGTAAGGTAGCCAGTTGTTGTCAATGGCTGACAGTTGCTATCATATCGCTCTACTGCCAGCGTTTCAATGTCCAGTGTCGTTTCTAAGTGGTTTGTAATCCAATAAACAACACGTGTCACTCAATGTTTGAGATTTGACATCAGTCGTATTAATAGATATTTCAGATGAGAAGCAATGAGAAGCAGCAGCAATTGACAACGCATGTTTGGTAACCAGGAGCAAGTCAATTTGTACGCTGTAATGAAATCCAAATAATTTCGTTAAAGAGCAATGATATAGAGAGTCTCAGCAAATTATTGTCATAAAAACTAGAGAAATTGTGGCGAATTTATCAAAGAGTTTCTTTTTTCCAGAACTTGTTACTTTTCTGTGCTGGCGAGCTCCGCACAACAACGACCCTTAAACAGAAAACAACCAAAATAAATCAAACGGTTACTCTAATTTCATCCACAGCAGTTTGTTTGTAAAATAAAACGAAATATTATGAATATTTGAACGAAGTTTTAAGAAGAAAAGTCAATTGTCAATATCTAAGTTGGAGGAAAGCTAAAAATGGAACAATTAAAAGGCGAAAATAATTACAATATAAGTAAGCTTTAATTCTTTGCTTTTGTGTAAATAAGTCGTGGAGTGTGTCATAATTTTTAGTTGGTTAAGAAACAGTTAATAAAAAGCACAGCACACTTTACCTCGGCCATAAAAATAAAAGCACGCTTCAGCAAGCATTAAGTTTTATGATGTGTGTGTGTGTGTGTGTGTATTAAACGTATTTGTGGGTTGACAAGCATAAAAAAACTTGCGACAACAGAGAAAATTTAAGTGAATTACTTTTGAAAATAAAAATACACCAGAGATGGTTTAATTTTTATATTGTGTTGCCTCTTCAAGTGCTTTTAAAAGCTTTATCTTAATTTTTATTGCCCCACTCCAACTATTTACACTACCCAGCATCTGCTCATTTGCATAAGGCATTCACATACTTATTCCAATTTGTTTATGTACACTTACAGGTCACGTTCGTATCGCGGTGATTCCAATTTTAATGCGCTGCTAACGCCGCTCACCTTTCTGGTCACGTACTTCAATTCGGGCGTAAATCCCCTGCTCTATGCCTTTCTCAGTCGCAATTTTCGCAAGGGCATGAAGGAGCTGCTGCTCTGCTCCTGGAAGAAGGGCAAAGGCAAGTCATCGTCTAATTCGTCGATGCATCACAAGCGCAAGGCTCTGCAGGTAAGGCAAAGAAATTGATTTCCTTGCTGCCCCCATAAGTAGGCAACAGTCGGTATCTTCCTCCATTCGCAGACCCATTCGCTGCCCACAGACACCACACACATTGGCAACGAGCAGCTATGATGGCCAAGCTATTGGAAGACGCCGCTTAAGCTCTTCAGCCGACGATCTTAAAGCCCATCCAAGAATTGTACTTACATCGATCCTAGTAAATGAACCCAAATAGCTAGACGATAAATTCATTGTGATTTTCTAAAGAAGCCTATTGCTTGGATTGAAATAAAAAAATAAATACCTGCATATACTATGTACATATGAAGGTTTTAGCCAGTGTCAAGTTTGGGTATTACCAGAACTAAGTCATCTTTTTTATTCAGCCGCATTCATTAAAGGCAAATTACAAATTGATAACGAATTGTATTTATAAATCAAATTTCCATGTCCAGTTTTTAATCTAAGTCATAATTTTTAAGAGATATTCAATGAAAAATAAAAATAAATACATAGAAGTGTTGGTGGTCTTTTACTGGCGGTTGGAGGATTCCAAGATTTAACATGAAATTGCAGCAACAACTAACTTAATTTGGTTTTTGTTTATTGGTGAATTTATTAGCACGACAGGAGTTATTTTCATCATTTACTAGCTATCCCGCCGCGCGATGCTACTCCCATTTTAAACACGAAGAAGTGAAGCTTACACTAAAATCTTAAATTTATCTATTCACTCTTGTGATATTAATCCAAACTCATCCGTCAATTTAATCTATATTCTATTTTACAATATTCAAAACTCGTTATAAAATTGTTTCGTTTTTTGGACAGTTTGATTATTTTAAGTTGACTATTTTTAGTCGATAGATTACCGTTTTGAAGGCAGAATTGGGTAGAACGGCCTTAGATTGGCCATGTTACAGCCCCAACGTCAATCCTGTATGGTTGTATTAAGACTAAAATATAGAAAAAGTACGACTTGCAGTTAAAACGGATGAATATCTGAAGCTTAATTAGGCTTCAGACAATGTGTGATTAATGTCATCTAATTTTAATTAATTACACTACGCAACAAGGTCCATTATATTAAAAGGTTGGTGGTAATTGGAGATGATTTTTTGTGTGCTGACCACGAATCTATTTCAGAAATGGTAGATCACGTCGAGATTTTGAGTAATTTGAGCTGAATGTTTGCAAAAAATGCCTCTTTAGTCTCTTTCTAGACGCGTTTTGTGGGTAACCTATAATTTTGTTCTAGTAATTTGTAGAATTTTAATAAAAATGTTCAACAAAATCAATTGCATACTTTGGGGCAGCAACAATATATTGGTTTTTGTGATAGAATCAAAGACAAAAAGAATAAAAATGCATTTTTAGCTCAAATTCGTGTTCAGAACACGAAAGGTCATCCATAATCATCACCAACCCTTAAATATACTGGAAAAAGATCTAATATTTTTGCCTTGTGCTTTAATTAAAAAAAAAAAGGGAAGCTAACTTTAGCACAAATTTGCTGTTAACGCATTAAGAAAACATCAGACTGTTATGCCCCAAACTCAAAATGTTAAATTTAACAGTCCCATGTGAGAATAACAGCTGTTAAGTCAGCTGTTGCAATCGAAAGCACGTGCGGCTAAGTTTTGTCAATTTTTGCATTGAGTTTTGTTTTTAATATTTTGTGTTGGCAACACAATTAGAAGAAAATCAAGTCATGAACACTGATTTCGCAGGTGTGCACTGTGTGTTTAATATAAAAAATCGTTCAAATTGTGCGTGTGTATACTAATATTTTGTCGTTTTATAAGCGCCTTTAAAGCTGGATTTTTATTAACAAATTTCAACTTTGAAAAGGATTATGTAAAAGAGTTTAGAATTGTTTATGTGTTTGTCCAAGTGTTTGTTGTAGCGTTGTCAATTCTGAGTTAACAGGTATTGGTCTTAATTTCCTCTTTTTCCCTCTTCTGGCGCAATTTGCATTTTTATTAGGTAACCTCATTTTTTCAGAGACTGTAGCCAAGGTCTCTCTGCAAGACCTTTTGGAACACAAGGCTTTTCGGATTGTGACACTTCAAAAAGATGTTATCCATGGTGTATTGGCCAATCAGCACACTGATTTTGTATCTGCTGAGTTCATTGTCAGTTATGGATTCGATGGAAGTACTGGAAAAGCGAATTATAATCAGGCATACGCAGATAAGAGATCGTGTGACAAAGACTTATGCCTTTTTGCCACCACCATAATGCCTCTTCGACTGATAGACTCATCCGGAAATTTGTTGTGGAACAATCGCACCCCTCAGTCTATTAGGTTTTGTCGTCCACTAAAATTGGAGTTTCTCAAAGAAACAAAAGAAGTAATTTTAAAAGAGAACAAGGACATAAAATTACAAATTGAAAAGTTGAAATCAACGATATTCGAGGTATCTTTAAATGATACTCAATGTGTATATGTAAGATTCAGTCCATATCTCACTGCCATTGATGGAAAGGTTCTGAATGCTTTAACGGACACAAAATCATTTCAATCATGCCAACTCAAGCAAAAGAGATTTCCTGGAAATAAAAATTTCAAGTGCTTCAAATTTGTGCCAGTTTTAGACAATCTAAAATATGGAGTAAGCCCACTTCATTGCTGGATACGAATTTTTGAGTTCGTCTTGCATGGCAAATTGCCACTTCATGTGACGAGCAAGCGATGCTAAAACGAAAGGCAAATATACAGGAAATGTTTTGGGCAAAACTCGCTTTGAAGGTCGATAAGCCGAAGCAGGGGGGCTTTGGAAATACAAATACCGGTAACACTGCACGTCGCGCATTTGCCAACTTCAAAACAATTTCTGAAATAACTGGAGTTAATCAACAAATTATCTACAATTTGAGGATCAATTTGATATGTTTGTCCTGTCAGTTGCCAATAAATTTAGAGGGGTACTGTCACCAAACTGGCGAAATGATTGTGGACAGTTATCCATGGCTTCACATGACACCAACTCTCCATAAGATTATTGTGCACTCAAGGCAAATCATGGAAAATACCGTGCTTCCAGTCGGCTGTTTTGGTGAAGAAGCGTCTGAGTCTCGCAACAAAATTTATAAATCGGATAGACTTCATCACTCCAGAAAGCACAGCCGATTTGAATCTTTGGGCGATGTGTTTAAACGAGCTTTGGATACATCAGATCCAATAATTTCTTCCCTAAATTTATCGCGACGCATAAAAAAACATAAAAATCTTTCCCTTCCCATTGAGGTAATCCAGCTTCTTTCGTGTGAACACGAATACATAAATGATTTTTCAGAACAAGATGAGTTTGAAGACTGCAGCCTACTTTTTCTTGAAAACTTTGAGCTGGAAAATGAAATTAATAAAAAAAAACTGGTTTTTCATAACTTTGGGGGCGGAAGGGGGCGTGGCGAAACTCCTATCTGCAACGTAAGCACGTATAGGCGACTGAATTTGGAAAGTTTATATCTAAAAATGCACGTAAAAAATTATTTTTCCGATTTTTTGGGCGGAAGGGGCGTTGACACGCCCATTTTTCTAAAATAGCTTTTAATGGTCTATAACAACATAATAAAAAAAACCGCAGTGAAAAATCTCTTTTGGTTAACTCACAATAATAAATGCCAGATAATGTGGTCATTTTCCCCATAGTGCAAAGCGATGGCCAGCGAGAGCGAGGCCAAAAAGTGAGTGTATTATGCGAAATAAAGCCTCCGTAAATCTGCTTCGACCTAATCGCTTCGAACTCTGTCGAGCGAATGACGCCTTCTGCTCTTTTGTCTCAGCTTCGGCAAGCGCTCGGGTCGTGTACATGAGAATAACGAAATGTTTTCGGGCCTGATGCCATTAAGGGCCATCGCTGCTCTAGACCTCTATAGCAGGGGTGCCCACAGCCATTCCGCAGTTAATGCTTGTGGTTATGTAGCACGCAAAGCGAATAGCCTGCGCGTATAGACTTTACGTACGCCATAAGCCAACAAGAAGCAAAACAAAATCATATGTGCGTGCCGTTTTGTTGCTGCCGCGCTCAGACCTGCAACAACAACATCATATGTGACTCTCTTTCTCTTCTCTCTCTCCGATGTCTCTCGCAAACTCGAATGTGCAACAACAAATTGCATTGCGCTATCAAGGCAGAGATCTGGTGAACGACCACTCACACACACAAACAGAAATCGGGTTTCTTTCTCTCGTTTTGTTGTTACTGCTTGAAATATATTTAGTGCATTTGTATTAGCCTTGACCCACAGTAATGTTGGGCGCCCCTGCTCTATAGGGCCTTAGACCAGTGTCCATAAAACACATATGCTTATTTTGCCTTTGCATGCGGTCAGAGACACGTGAGCGCTCTCAGTTAGCACATGCGTTTATTGCAAAAGAGGCAGTGTACGCTCGTATAGTGTCTGTGTATCGACGCCGCTGCTACAGAGGATGGACGTCGTGCTTGTATACACAGAAAATTGAACGGTGCCGGACACTCCTTTGCACTATATAAGGGCGAAAACCGGGTGCTGAATTCACTGCTGTAAACCTGAACTGCGCCTGTTCAATCATCAGAAGAGACATTAGCCCGATTACCTCCGTGTCACGTAAAAAAAATATTAGATAAGACTCACATTCAAACAGCATGTTGCTGACGTGACCAGCAGACCACGTAGCAAATCGATGAGGATGAATTGTCTCCTCAACGCCAACACCAAGCTGTCTCAAAAGAACAAAGTAATCATATACAAAGTCATCCTAGCTCCGATCTTGCGCTACGGCGTGCAGGTGTACGAATAGCTGCAAAAACCCAGCTTGGACAAAATTAGGGTCTTCCAGGCAAAACTACTGCGAAGAGTCACAGGTGCTGAGTGGTACATTCGCACAAGGGATATTGAACGAGAATGCGGTGTGCTTATGGTTGGCGACATCAATAATCAGGCCGCACGCTACCTTGACAAAGTAGCTTCCCAAAACCCCAAACGCCTCCTGCGAAGGAGGAGGATTAACGACTCAGATCCACCCAACTGACCTTGCTGACCGAAGGATCTAGGCCTTATACTGAGATATTTACCTTAAATATGCATCATACAAAGCTTCACTCTTAACTCACTCTTACACATATGGGTCATTCTTTTATAAACCGAACAGTTAAAAAAATTTTTATTTTTCATTTTAATAAAAAATCCGAAATTAGATGATCCCATCATAACGTATTTTGCGACACAAAATTTTTTTTACTCTTATAAACAATTTCAAAATCGTCAAAAACGAAAAAATGGAAAAAGGGTTTTTTAAAAACAATGATATCTCAGGCTTGGTTTATCGGACAGGCATCAAATTGGTAATTATAAATAATTTTTAGCAACAATTTTTATACCCTTGGAGAGGGTATATTAAAATTGTCCGGATGTTTGTAACGCACAGAAGGAAACATCTCCGACCACATAAAGTATATATATTCTTGATCAGCATGACGAGCTGAGTTGATATAGCCATGTCCGTCTGTCCGTCCGTCCGTCCGTCTGTCCGTCTGTTTCTATGCTATCTCCTCCGTCAGTTTTAAAGCTATCTCAACCAAACTTTGCACGAAGTCTTTTGGTATAAATACGCTGCACATTTGTCGGAACCGGCCGGATCGGATGACTATAGCATATAGCTGCCATAGGAACGATCGGTTGAAAAAGTAGTTTTAGTGAGAAAAACTTTTTTGTTTTCAATGCTATCGCTCCCAACCCCCGTATTTATAAGTTTTCTATGCTTTCACATAATTTCAGCAAGTTTTATGCAAATCGGGCAACTATATAGTATAGCTGCCATACAAAAGATAGGTCTGAAAAAAAGTCTTAGTAAGAAAAACTTTTTTTGTTTTCAATGCTATCGCTCCCACGTTGTACAGATCTATATTATATACTACCACACAATTTTGTCAAGTTTGATTTAAATCGGATGACTATAGCATATAGCTGCCATAGGAACGATCGGTCCAAAATGTAGTTCTAGTGAGAAAAACTTTTTTGATGAATATATCGTATTGCCATATAAAAAACTGGCAGCATATATCATGCTCCAAGGGTATATAAACTTCGGTACAGCCGAAGTTAGCTTCCCTCTATTTTTTAAATAAAATAATAAAAAAAAAAATACCCATAAAAATATTTACACATTTTTTAAACTTGTGGGTTTAAATATCTATTATATTTTTTAAACTAACGTTAAAAGCTAACTTCGGCTGTACCGAAGTTTATATACCCTTGGAGCATGATATATGCTGCCAGTTTTTATATGGCAATACGATATATTCATCAAAAAAGTTTTTCTCACTAGAACTACATTTTGGACCGATCGTTCCTATGGCAGCTATATGCTATAGTCATCCGATTTAAATCAAACTTGACAAAATTGTGTGGTAGTATATAATATAGATCTGTACAACGTGGGAGCGATAGCATTGAAAACAAAAAAGTTTTTCTTACTAAGACTTTTTTTCAGACCTATCTTTTGTATGGCAGCTATACTATATAGTTGCCCGATTTGCATAAAACTTGCTGAAATTATGTGAAAGCATAGAAAACTTATAAATACGGGGGTTGGGAGCGATAGCATTGAAAACAAAAAAGTTTTTCTCACTAAAACTACTTTTTCAACCGATCGTTCCTATGGCAGCTATATGCTATAGTCATCCGATCCGGCCGGTTCCGACAAATGTGCAGCGTATTTATACCAAAAGACTTCGTGCAAAGTTTGGTTGAGATAGCTTTAAAACTGACGGAGGAGATAGCATAGAAACAGACGGACAGACGGACGGACAGACGGACAGACGGACATGGCTATATCAACTCAGCTCGTCATGCTGATCAAGAATATATATACTTTATGTGGTCGGAGATGTTTCCTTCTGTGCGTTACAAACATCCGGACAATTTTAATATACCCTCTCCAAGGGTATAATG
>JAEIFU010004361.1:0-15969 GCA_018904235.1 Lordiphosa stackelbergi | reverse complement strand
CGCTTAACACGGGGTTACGTTCCTAGAAATGTCGTTAAGCGAAATCGTGTTAAGCGAAACATGGATTCAGTACAAAATAAGGGGTTACGTTCTCAAAATTCAAAACTGGCAGCAATTAAAATTTTTGATTGTTCAAATTTGGTCGGTTTTATTAAAGTTTTATTTACAAATTAAAAAGTTAATATTTAACTAAAAAGTGGCTTCATGTAATTAATAATTAATTAATAGGTTAAACTAAAAATGGTAAAAACAAAGGAGATCATTTCTCATTCTATTAATATCATTCATTGTTTGAGCCAGTTTATTTTAGCATGTTTTCTTTTTAATGGCTCTTTATAAAAAAAATCAGTCATTTTCGACTGTTTTGTAACCTTTAATGCTTCTTTATAGCACTTTATAAGGCATAAGTATTTTTTCCAAATCGTTCCTAACTTAAGTCGTCGTTCGATGACCGGATCTGCATTTATAAAGCACGATTCTAAGTTGCTAGCATATGCGAATCCTTCTGGAGCTTTTCTATTGTTAAACTAGGAACGGTTTCTTCAGAGCGTTATTACTCCGAATGAAACGTGACTGAACGACTCCGTATTTTAAAGCTGAGCTACTTTTTCATTCTTTGACAAAAAAGGTTGTCGACTTGCATTTTTTTCCAGCAAAGTCCAGTTTCATCCGCATTAAAAACTTGGTCGGGCAGGTATTCCTCTTCTTTAATGAACCCCTGAATTTTCCATGTGGTAGCAGCTCCATCATCGGCCGATGCCGCTTCGCCCCTTAAATTTGAGGTTATGAATGAGAACCTTTTTTTTAAATTTGTCGAACCATCCATTACTAGCAAACAAAATTCATGCTGGAAGACGCTCTCCATTTCGCCTGAGCAGTCCATAAATCCTGAGTGCCTTTTCTTGAATGATCCGCTGACTAAAGGGATCTTTTTCGTAGCTGTCGTCAATCCAAATGCTAAGTGCTCTTTCCATTTTTCTAAAATTGGTGCACGTGTTCTACTGGTAAATTTTGTAGAGATAGATAACCCAAGGCCCCTGCACGTCGTATTTCAGTTTCATTCCTTTTGATAGTGCGAACTGTTGCCTCATTTAAATCAAGGGTTTGCAATATCCGTGGCAGTTTGCCCATTGTCTAAACGGTTTGAATTTGTATTTTTGTTTCTATAGAAATGACTTTTCGTTTTAAATAATCATGTTCCTTTTTTCGGCTAATAAAAGCTGAAACAATTTTATTTTCATTGTGTATTCACTCTTTGATTTAATCAAGCTGTACTTATTTCACAAAAATCTTTGACTTTTTTATTTACGCGTCTGCAAAGCTCAAGATTTTGCACCTACTACAACACGCGTACATCTGACAGATTATAATAAAGTGGGATTTTTACCGACAAGTAACCTGCTGCGTATGACCAAAGACATTAGAACATGAAGATGAGTAACGCCATACGATTTTTTTGCACACGATTTTTGTCCCCGGCTTTTAAAATCGTGGCTTTTCGTTCTTTTGAAATTTTGTCCAGGGGGGTGAAGCCAGAGAGAGAGAGCGCTCTAGAGCCAGCCGCGTTTTTGTACGTGGCATACAGAGACAGCCGACGATCAGGCAAAGTACACGTATTCTCAAGCATTGCTCACACAAGCAAGCGCATTCCATTTCAGATTTTTACGCTCTCAACTTTGTGTGAGCGGAGAGAGCGTGATTTTCAAGGCCATCAAAAACAGCTGTGATATTGCAAACCATTGTATTGGCGGTCGCCGGCATCTTAGAGATTATAATTGGTCTTTGTATGACATATGGGCATTAAAGGCACTAACGCGATAAACGCAGTAAAAAATAAACATATCGATATTTTGCAATCGTGTAAGAACGAGGTTTTTAGCGTTAAAGGGGAATGGGTAACTTGCAACCGTGTAAGACCGAAGTTAGTGCTAAAAAGAGTTCAGCAGAGGCCAAGTGTATTTCTCAACAATAAACAATTTCGATCAGCACTGGGCATGCGCTGATGCGGAATTGCGAACAGCTCGGTTTCATCGTTTTTGCGTTCGGGTACATGCAATTTCTGGGGTACAACTTTAAAAATAATTAATTTAAAATCAAATTGAATGCCCAATAATTTCATGGTTACTTTAAAATCTTCTTAAAATATGATTTATTAATATAAAAGTATTGGATAGATAAAACATGAACGTTGACATGAAAATTGTCAATTACATTTCATTTCACTACCTAAAGGCAGCAAATTTTAAACTGAATAATTTTATCCTCCAAAAAAGCTAATAACATTGCTATCTCGCTTTTAAACATTTCTGTTGAAAGAGTCGGTTCGAAATAAACCGAGCATACAATTATGTTGGTGTTTAGATTGATAGTTTTGGCTATAATATTATCTTTTTCCTTTGAATTGATATTCCCTATCGCTTGTGTCATTTGTGTATGACTTAAGCCTGTAATGAGGTATTTTCTCAGGAATTGCGGGTCGTTTTACTAAACGACTGCTATATGAATGTTTGTTTATAATGCTGTTTACTTGACTGTTTCTATTTATTGTAGGTCTATTTTCCTTTGGTAAACTAGGAAAATTTTCGTTATACTTGTTGTAGGTGTTGTATTCTTTAGGCATTGAGTATTTGCTGATTACTTCCTTCTTGGCTAATTTTTGAATCGTCATTATTTTGAGTATGTCTGTTTCTTTGGCCCAAATAGGGCATTCATATTTGCTCCAAGAGAAGTGGTCAACACTATTACATAGAATGCTTTTTTTAACTTGACAGTTATTATCGCACTCATTTTTACCACAGCTACGACATCTTTTTTTTGCTTTGCATCTCATAGTTGTATGCCCTAATCTGCCACAAATAAAACACTGTTTTAAGCGCGGTATATAGTGTGAGACTTTAAGTCCACATACACCAAAGAGTACAATTGCTTCTGGCAGTTCATGACCAGCAAAACCTATTTTGACCGATTGTGTTGGATCAAACGAGAATTTAGCTTCATTTCCAGCTTCTGGAATTTTAACCTTTCTCATGATACGTTCTAGAGATTTTATTTCAATGTCTGATTCAATGTTCAATTTGAGATCATCATCTTTATATTTTACAGATACACCTCTGATTACACCGAAAGTTTCTGTAAAATTTTTAGGAATGAATGCATTGATTTTTGCCGTTTTAAGATTTTCATTATTTACAGCAGCATTTGCATCAAAAGACGATTTGATATAAACTTTGTATAAATTAGGACCTAGGGCTACAATACTGGACATATTTCTAAGATGGCAATATCTAATTTTCTCAAACAGGAATAAGCCATTTTTGACATTTTTATTTTCACATAGGTCACTTTCTTTTGTGTCGAAAAGAACGCAGGCTTCTCCAACTTGAGTGATGTCATATAAATTGATTTCCCTTTCCGGCTTTTTGTTATGAATGATTTCACCATTTTCATTAATTGTGTCGATTTTGATTATTTTATTTTGCAAATTTTTTCGTTTCCAGTTATGTGATTTCCCTCAGTGTATGTTTGATTGTCAGTACCCTTCTGTCCATTTTTCCCCATTTCCTTTTATACAATAGTTGTATTTTTTTCTCCTGTCATATATGTGCTCGCCATTGTTTTGTCAAACTGAGAAAAAGTTTCTGCACTGCGAACTTCTGTTTCTGTGAAAGCAGAACTATATTCCATGTCACTGGTGTCCGAGGGACAATCAGTTTGATCCATGGCATTTGATTGTTTTTTGCTTTTGGCAAGAGAGTTCCTTTTGCTTGATTGATGAATTTTTTTGCTAGTGTTTTTTTTTTTTAATTTTGAATTCATATAACTCAGTCTCCTCGCCAACAGAATTAGCATCACCATGCGCAAGTCTCTTAAGAGTTTTGTTTGCATCATTTCTTGCAATTGTTTTGTGGCATGACGCCGACTCATCGGTGTCAGCCATTTTTATGTCCGGTTTCACCAGACTGTCGAAAGACTTACCTACCCTTTCCAATTAAATGATTTGTTTAAAAAAAAAAACAAAAAGGAATTTCCTTCCTCAGAGATCCGTCCGAGGAATACAGTTGTTATTTCACAAAAATTTAATAATTAAATTTTTTTTTTTCACCGAGAATTCAGGAGCTGCTGCTCAACACACTGGCCTCACTAGGCTGCCAAAAAGGAAGTGAAAGTTATGGGTATGTGTTTACGAATTAAAATTTGTACTGATGAAGGGGAGGGGGGGAGGGTTTGTTGTCAAAGTAAAAACCCCCCCCCCTAATTTAAAAAAAATCTAAATTTTTTGTGGGTGTTTAAATAAATATTTAGACCTATTGCTTAATCTCCCATCATAGTAACAAGTCGTTCAAAGAAATCCTTCTCCCTCCTCTGTAAAATGCATGCTTTACTTTTAAAATTAGCGCGCAATAAATAAAACAAAAAAATTCGCAAGATGGCAAGGCGCTGCCAACTCAATTTTAGTGCCTTTCCAACCCTTCCGGTGTGAGCCACGGTCAAATGCCCAAATTAATAATCCATCTACATGAGACAACCGATCGCACAAAATCCACCTAGTTGCGAAATCTAGGTGGATTTCGATTTCAGCAAAAATAGGAACATGAGAAACGGCCCTTAGTTTATTAAACTTTAATATCACCCCAATAAAATACTTAAATTTATTAAAATAAAACTAATCATTATAATTAAAATTTTTAAAATACAATTCTATAATAAATTATATTGATACAGTTAATATTTCGTCCAACCATTCATTCCAGCAGTCAATAAAAGGACCTTTGCACAGTTAGAATAGTGCGGCCATTTAAAAAATTCAGTGGGCAGGTTAGACTTTAAATTTATTTCAAAAAGACATGTTTTTGTTAAACAAGCGAGTATTATTTTTGCCGAATTCTTTACTGAAACTTTTCATTTAAAATTAATTATACATAACATAACATGGACCAACTGGTAACAGCAAGAAAAAGAAGCGCCATTAATTACACTCCCGCAAAATTAAATATTTTTGAATAAAAAGTTTATTTAATTGTTATCAATTTATCTTAAAAGGTGATAACTTTGCTCGGCGAGTACCTGTTCATCAACCATAAGTGGTGGCTGCTAGCAAGACAATACACAAACATTTAAAATTAAAAAGAACAAACAACAAACGAACACATAACAACAAAAATCCATATAAGTCACTCACTGCTTAAACACTCAAAGGAAGAAGCTCACAAAACCACTCAAATGGCTCCAGCACCAAAGCGACACCGCGAAAATACTGGCGTGTACTTGAAGGGTGCTCGTTCATCCGACGTTCCATCGACAAAGCTTCTCCAACTTTTTGACCTAAAGTTTGGGGAGCAGGCCGAGCACATCACGGCCAGCATCCGTGAGTCTGAGGAGCGTATTCTTCATGACTTTCAGGAGAAACAGTGCCAGATGACCGATGAGTTGCAGAAGCTCACTCAACGTGTGCAGCGCCTGGGGGAGGAGGCTGGAGAGGTATTGCAACTCAAGCAGCGCGTTCTTCAACTGGAGGCTGAGGTTGGAGGGGCGAAGGCACTGCGTTCAGAAGTGGCTGAGCTGGAGACGAAGATCGCTGAGCAATGCAATGGAGAAACTGCTAGCGATCTGCGAATTGCTGGTATTCCCTTTTAGCGAAGGTGAGATCCTAAGGACTTTGTTCAACTCACTTTGCTTTTCCCTCAATCTACCATCACCGCTGAGGGTAATAGAAATTTCCCGGGTCAGGCAGCGAAATCAAAACGTAACTGTCGATCCGACGATCGTAGTGAGGTTGGAACACGTGCGCGATAAGTTGGGCATTTAGGAATCGAGTCAGAGGCTACCGTATTCTACATCAATGAGCAGCTCTCAAGAGAGGCATACCTTATGTTTAAAGAGGCTATGCGCTTAAAAAACAAAAGCGTCCTCTCTTCAGCAGGGTTCGTAAAATAACACACATTTGTTTTTTACACGCGCCATATTAACACAAAGAAAAAATTCAGTCTGAAAATAATTTTTATTTTCACACGTGTTACTAACAATTTTTTACAGAAGAAAAAATTAATTTTTTTCATGTTATTAACACGACAATTTTTTTCACGCGTGTTACTAACACGAGTGAAACAAATTTTGTAAAATCCAGAAAATTTTTCTCACAATATTTTTCACACGCGTGTGAAAAAATTTTCAGAAATTTTTCATTGCATTTGTATTGGTGTGTATGTGAGACGCGCGGACTCTGGAGCACATTTGTATTGGTGTATATGTGAGACTGACTGGGTGCTAGGCACATCTGGCATACATCTTTGCCACTGAGAAGCAGTTGCAAAAACCTGCAATCTTCCATTCGCTTTTGTACAGGGGCGGAACGCAGCAGGAACTGTTCTAATAGAACGGCCTTTTGCATGGGTTGTTGTTGTAGGTTCAACTTCGTAAAAACGCTCGGCTCTCCCTTCCAACTTTAGTTTCCATTTGCACGCTGTCAGATGGCGTTCTCTTGGCAGTGGTATTTGCACGCATGCTGGCATGGTTTCCAAAAAGAACGCATTTAGAACGTGTGCTACTAGAACGTATTGAGCATGGCATCCTGCATCAGTGCTATTAGAATGTGTGGAGCATTGCGTGCCAAAGCAGTTCCAAAGGAACGTACCCATTAGCCCAATTTTTGAAAATGATTTTAAAAATATAGTAAAACACAAACTCATCCTTTTTTAGTAAATATTTCATAGTAACTAAAAATATTTTTTTATTTTAAAATTCAATATTGGGGCTATATACATACATTCTTTACGGTGCTTCTTTGTATAAAAAAAACACTTTTTAATGCTTTAAAAATGTCGAGAGCTCTGGGGAGTAGTCTTCAGGTAGGAGTAACTTTGCGTCGGGCCAGTCCAGCAGTCCTAGAAATATTATTACATGTATGTTTATTTACTTACTTTAATTACGCATTACAACATTGATGCCCCAATATTCCTCCAGGACTAAAAATGCAGAGCAAAAAAATTTAAATACAAAGACATATTTAGCTTTCAGCATTCATTCAATTAAATACTTACCACTAACAAATATAAAATGAGAACCACATTAAATTTTCAATTCAATGCGAGGCAAACATCAACTTCTAACTGAAGGCAAATGAAAACGGGGACACTCAAAAACACGTGTTTTTGCGTGTTCCCCTTTGATTTCTTAATTCTTATCCATTGCTTTTCGTTGATTCTGTTCGGGTCTCATTTGCATTTTGGCTTCAAAAAGCACAGGTGCTGCATGCGTGCCATTAGAAGGACGTTTGCATGTTATGCAGATTTTATGCCTTCCAATATACTGCCAAAGGAACATGCTTGCAATAAACGAACGATCGCTAATCGTTCGGGTCCCACTTCCGATTTTGGGTTCTAATAGCACAGGTGCTGCATGCGTGACATTAGAAGGACGTTTGCATGTTATGCAGATTTCTTCCCTTCTAACCCATTGCAAAAGGAACGTGCATCCGATTTCATACAGATTGCATGCCGTTTTTCATGCTGCAAAAATTGGTTGTGCATTCTTCCTTGTAAAAAGAACAGTGCCAGATGGCATTCTTTGGGAACCACGTTCCGTAAAGTCCGACTAGGCAAGCCAGAGTATAAACGGGGGTGGGTAGACACACACTCTTTGCGAATGCCATAAAATTTGAGATCTAGCCGAATTTCGTAATGACCTGCTGCCTACAGCTGCACTTGCTGCTGTGACCGCAAATATCCAGATTGAAGCAAAACATTCGACCTTTAACTCTGTCAGCAATAGTGTCGCATGAGAGGAATATCCCTTTTATGAGGTCATAAAAAATTTGCGTTTTCCTACCTGGCTATCTTCAATGGCTGCAAGTCAAAAAGGGAAAGAGTTAACCATTTTAAACTATTTTATACGTAATTAATACATTTAATTTTCATAAAACTTAAAAATTAAAATATTTAATAGTCGAATGTTTGGACTCAATGTGGATATTTGCAGTGTCAGTGCATGTAAGCGCAGCTGTGAGGGGTCATTACAATCAATCGGTTCGATCTCACAAAAAAAGTGTGTTACCCACCCCCGTTTATACTCTGATCAGAGAGAACTGCAAAAATCACTTTTTCTTGATTGCGTCATGCACAAAAAATTCTTACTCACATTTATTCATCTCAAAAAACTCTAAACTCAACTCAACTCAACTCAAACCGCAATCGTATCGAGCGGTTGAGCTTTGGATCCAACGTTTTTGTTCATACTTATTCATCGAACAAAAATTTTCATTCTAACACACTCAACTCATACCGCAATCGCATCGAACGGTTGAACTCGGAATTTTTGACGCGACACTTGTGTGTTCAGATCGGGAACAAAACTCAGGCCAACGCCATGCGAGAGACATAGGAGAGAGAGAGGAGAGAGACATATGATGTTGTTGTTGCAGGTCAGAGCGAAACAACAACAAAACTTCGGTGACGCAATGGTCACATACATATGCGTATTTAGCATATGTGTCACAATTTATTCGTACGAGATGATTTTCGTTCGCTCAGAATAATCATCATTGTTCAAGCGATTTAATCACCCGAGCTGAGTGGAATGAAGCGAAGGCTGTGCTTCTACTCAGGTGCCAACAATTGAGTTGAATTAAACTCAGGGCGAGCATGATGAATGCAGGCTCGATGCATTGATCGCAAAGCCAGTTTATTCGTGTATTGATTAATGTGTGCGAGTTTGCAATCGGAAGAGGCCGTTCTCTGACTCTGACTGGAGCTCAGGCTAGCTCGCGCGTCTCACATACACACCAATACAAAATGCAATGAAAAAAATTTCTGAAAATTTTTCACGCGTGTGAAAAATATTGTGAAAAAATTTTCTGGATTTTTTTTTTTTACAGATGTTATGAAACATTTTTTTCACTCGTGTTAGTAACACGCTTGAAAAAATTGTCCTATATAATAACATGAAAAAATTAATTTTTTTCTTCTGTAAAAAATTATTAGTAAATATTACGATTGATGTTTATTATCATGGCAGAAAAATATCTTTTGAGCATTTTACGAACCCCTGCTCTTCAGTCTTCACTCGTCGCGGCCTTGTGCATGTTACTAAAAGTGTAGGAGGCGAAGTAATATGCATAGGCAGCATGCAGAAATTGCGTGAGCTACAGCAATGCGTTCATCTTCCCGATACTCAAATTCCAAGAGACGCAATGAAGTAACAGCAGGGTCAGCTAATATAGTCTCTTTCGTTAGATTAAGCTCTAAGGCTATATTTTCAAGAGAACTTTGCTCCATATGAGTTTAAATTTTGTTTTTATTTGTTGGTAAAGTACTTGCGTTACAAACACATCAAAACCAATACACTTAGTTTACAAACCAAAAGACCCATTTACTGAAATTTTTTTATACACTTGAAAAGTGTATTATAATTTTAGAAGTTTGCAACGCAGGAAGGAATCATCTCCGACCACATAAAGTATATATATTCTTGATCAGCATGACGAGCTGAGTCGATTAAGTTGTCCGTCCGTCCCTGTCCGTCTGTCTGTTTCTACGCGAACTAGTCCCTCAGTTTTGGAGCTATCGAGCTGAAACTTTGCACAGAGTCTTCTTTTTACTGCACGCTGCTAATATGTCGGAACCGACCGGATCGGATGACTACTTCTTGTAGCTGCCATCCAAATGTTCGTTCGGAAAATGGTTTTAGTAAGAAAAACTGTTTTGTTCTCAATATTACTGCTCTCAAACACGGTCATGGGTAATATGTAATGTTTTTAAGCTGATCTGCGAAGTTTGGTCGAAGTCGTTAACCGTTGAGACAAGCTATTTCAAGTGTATCAAAACTTCGGTACAGACGAAGTTAGCTTTGCCTTTCTCGTTTTGGTATAGTTTTGAATGGTGATCCTCAAAAAATCGATTTCAACAAATGTATGTAACAGGCAGAAGGAATCATTTCCGACCATATAAAAGTATATATATTCTTGATCAGCATCAACAGCCGAGTCGATTTAGCCTTGTCCGTCTGTCCGTCCGTCCGTCCGTCTGTCTGTATGAACACCTAGATCTCAGAGATGGTAAGAGATAGAGGTTTGACATGTATGGGACAAATGCTTCTTTTATCTGCACGCAGATCAAGTTTGTTTTTTGGTACGCCCCCCCCCCCCCCCGCATTTTAAAAAAAAATATCTTATCAGTTTTAAAGATAGAGGATTCGTACCTTCTAGAGATAGTTAGTAATTAGCAAAATGAATCGATTTGCGAAAAAAAAAAAAAAAACGGATGAACGGTTCTCAAGTTATGAGCAAAAATCGAAGCGAACCAAGCCAGTGACATATTCTTATCAGCTCTATAATATGTTACATGTTTATTATCATGTTTGCAGCGCGCGAGTATGCCATATTTTTGTTACATATTGAATAAGCTTTTGTAAGATATTGTTTAAGCTTTAATCATAGCAGAAACTAGCTTTAGCTGATTATTGTTACAATTATTGTAAACAAGGTCCCGTTGCGAATGAGGAACTAAGAGCTAGCGTCAAAAGAACTCCCGTTTGTAGTAATTTTCCATAACTTTCAGCAGCCTCTGCTGAGGTTCAACTCGTACAGCTTGTGCATTTAGTAATTAGTCTAAGTTTTACTCTCAAGCGAGACACAACATTATATACGTTTAATTAATAAAAGTTGTAAACTTCCACTGCACCGTTTTATTGGGAAATACAATTGGCCCTTATTCTTGAGTATCCACGAAAAGGTTACTCTGGTGTGGAAGAAAACCGAAAGACTCCGGATCACATAACCCATAATCGAAATCCTCCTGTGACGAACGCTCCAGAAGGATCGACTACCTTTTCCTATACAGGGTCATTGGCGTTTGGAACATCCGTTACAGCAAACCTTTGGGACTCGGCTTCAACTTCAAGCCTAGGGTCATAAGGTTATTTCATTGGCGCAGCCGGTAGGATACAAAGGGGATTTACGAACCATAAATTCTCATTGTGTCCGCAAAAGAACCAACCAACCCCGACGTCTTACCATGGCTTTGCAAGACGGCGCTTTCAACCAAAGTCTGTCCCACATCAGACAAATCTCTCCATTCGATGGCGATTCTGTGTACCTCGGCCTGTTCATCAAAAGAGTAGAGAAAGTCTTTCAGCTCTACCCCACGACAGAAGCTGCACAACAAGCCATCCTTTACAGTGCCATTGAGGGACTTATCGTTGGGTCAGCACAGCAAATATTAATACGTCGAGCACCTATGAATTGGAGCGAACTTCGGGCAGCCCTGATAGAAGAGTATAATACGCATGTACCATTGCATCAACTTATTATGAATATTTATCGCACCAACTACAGTGGAAGCCTCCGTAAGTTCATCGAAGCCCTTGAAGACCAATCGAACATAATTTTAAGCAAAATACATTTAAACAATGAACCTAGAATTGTGTACTCCAGCGCTCTAGATGATGCAATTCGCACAGCCATAAACGACAAATTACCCGATAGAATTTTTATGTCTCTGTGTCGGTATGATATAAGTACGATTTCAAAGCTTAGAGTAGCTGCACAAACTATAGGCATTTACGAACAGAAGAACTCGCAAGCAAATTTAAAACCACAACTTATTAGAAAACCTCACTCAGACGAGCATAACATACAGATGAATAGCAATTCTCGAGCTGATAGTGTTGAGCGACAAGTAAATCGCGAAAATGGGAACAGACCTCACAGCAACTGCGATCATTACTCCAATCGACAAAGACGATACGATTCAAATAGGTTTGGACAAAGCTCATATGATCAAACTAGCCGATCTCAGAATCAATATAGCCAGAGTAATTCCCAGGCTCAAGCACACCATCAGGGACAGCAGGACAGGCAATCGTCTCAAAATTGTTTGACAAACTACAGACCAAATAACAACGAACCTAATAAAAGAAAGAGAGAATCAGATTCCACTCAGCAAAGAAGGTCCGAGCCTATGGATATATCTGAAAATTTTCAAGCACAAGCCTCGGACGACCCTCAACAGTAATCAGAATCCAAATAAATGATAAATGGCTCAACTGTGTAATAGACACTGGTTCGACAATCAATATCCTCAAAAACAATCTCACTGACCAAAGGGAAACGCAAATTCCCACTGTTATCAAGACAATCAATGGTCCAACAACCCTTTCCAACACAGCAAAGATCAAAATTCCTAAGCTTAGCAATAAGGAACACATTTTTTTTATACACGATTTCTCACCCAAGTATGATGCGCTCTTAGGAAAACAATTTCTTAAGGACACTAACGCTCTAATCGATTTTGATAGGGAAACAGTGCGCTTAGGAAAATTTAGCTTTCGCATGTTGAACGAAAATCAGCAGGTACCTGAAGAGGAGATCAGCCCCGAAGTAGAACTGATTGATATCGAATTTGAATACTCATTCAATATAGAACTTGAAGAGAATCCTTATATAAGAACAAGCCACTTGAATTCGGAAGAAGCAAGAGCAGTCTTGAATTTAACCAATGAGTACCTAGACATCCAATACCATGAGAAGGATGATCTGACTTTTACAAATAAAGTCAAACACGTTATTAGGACAAAACATGAAGACCCCATTTACAGGAAAGCTTACCCATACCCATATATTCATGACAAAGAAGTAGACAAGCAAATCGAAGATATGCTCAAACAGGGAATCATTCGCGAATCGAAGTCCCCTTATAACAGTCCTGTATGGGTCGTGCCTAAAAAGGACGATATCTTAGGACAGAAGCAGTACCGGGTCGTGATAGATTATAGGCCTCTGAACGAGAACACTATAAGCGACAAATATCCCATTCCCATCATGGATGAAATTCTTGACAAACTCGGAAGGTGTCATTACTTTACAACTCTTGATTTAGCCAAAGGTTTCCATCAAATTGAGATGGACGAGGACTCAATCGAAAAAACTGCGTTCAGCACAAAAAAGGGCCACTATGAGTTCACTCGCATGCCTTTCGGCCTAAAAAATGCTCCAGCCACCTTCCAAAGGTGTATGAATGAACTCCTTCACGACATCATTGGCATACACTGCCTAGTTTACCTTGATGATATAATCATCTTTTCCGTTTCACTTGAAGAGCACATTTATTCATTGAGACAGGTGTTCGACAGACTTAGGAGTGCAAATCTTAAGCTCCAGTTGAACAAGTGTGAATTTATGAAGCGAGAAACCGAATTCCTTGGTCATATCGTGACAGCAGAGGGTATCAAACCCAACCCTAATAAGATCAGTGCAATCCTTGATTACCCTACGCCAAAGACTTCGAAGGAAATTAAATCCTTCTTAGGGCTATGTGGATTTTACAGAAAATTTATAAAGGACTTCGCCGCTATAGCCAAGCCTATGACTATATTTCTCAAAAAAGGTCAGAAGATTGATATAAAAAATGAAGAGTATGTCAATGCTTTCAATAAATTGAAAATATTGATCACTACAGATCCCATTCTCGTCTATCCTGATCTTAATAAGACTTTCACCCTTACCACGGATGCAAGCAACTTCGCTATGGGCGCAGTATTGTCCCAAGACAATCGACCCATATGCTATGCCAGCCGTACACTCAACGAACATGAGTGCAACTATTCGGCAATAGAAAAAGAATTGTTGGCAATCGTATGGGCCACCAAATATTTTCGACCATACCTTTTCGGTCGGAAGTTTAAGATCAACTCTGATCACAAACCATTAGCATGGCTCCATAACCTGAAGGAACCTAATATGAAGCTTCAGAGGTGGAAAATTCGTCTTAACGAATACGACTTTGACATCAAACACATTGATGGAAAAGAAAATCATGTTGCTGATGCGCTGTCTCGAGTGAAGATCGAGGAAGTCAACGCAGCAGATGATGAAACCACCGCAGCCACAATACACAGTGCTAGCGAAGATAATGGTAACTGCATAGAAATCACAGAACGAGCAGTAAACACGTATTCAAACCAGATACTTTTTATAAAAGCGGATAAACCATCCATTAAGGTTGATAAATACTATTTGAAAACAATCACAACTATTCGCTATGACAACATGACTACTGAAAACGCATCTGAATGGATCAAAACTTTTTTGTGTGGCAGAAATTCAGCTATTTATATTGAAGATGACACAGATTTCGCAATATTTCAACGAACATATATGTCCCTTGTTAAGCCGAAAACAGGTACCACTGTCATCAAATCCTCAAAGTTGCTTGTTAATGTACCCACTTATGCAGATTTTGAGGAACTTGTGCGAGAGCTGCACGATAAGGCCTTACATCAAGGTATCCAAAAGACACTTGATGAGTTCAATAAGACACATTTTTACCCATATGCAGGAAAACTGGTACAGGCCATTATCAATAAATGTCAGACATGTAATTTGGCCAAAGCAGAACATAGACGCACAGACCATCCTTTTGAAATAACGCCTGAGGTGATGAGCATTCGTGACAAATATGTAATTGATTACTATTTTATTAGGAATCGAAAATTTCTCACGTGTATAGATTTGAAGTCAAAATTTATTGCGGTCACTGAAACAAATACAGTTGACTGGCTTGAATCGAAGCGAGCCCTCCTTAAAGTTTTCAATTCAATGGGGATACCAAAGGTATTAAAAACGGACCAAGACTCAGCTTTAGTAAGCAAATCGCTCCACAATTGGCTTAAATCGTTAGGCATTCAAATTGAAATAACTACAAGTAAAACAGGATTAGCTGATATCGAACGAGTTCACAAGACCCTAAATGAAAAAATGAGAATCATTCACACCGAGAAATCACTTGATGACAAAGCTGTAGATATTGAGTATTCCACATACGTTTACAATCATTTAACAGTGCATAGTACTACTGGTAAGAAGCCAGCTGAATTATTTATTTTTGGCCAAGAACCAGGAAAAAACGCCCAGAAGATTAAGGAGACTAGAATTAATAGACTTAACAAGAACAGGCAGGATTTTGAAGTCGACCCAATATATACTAAGACTCAGCCTAGGAGAGAAAAGATTAAGAACCCTTTTAAACTCTCAAAAAATCCGAACAGAGTGGACGCTACACACTATGAAGAAAATCTTATAGGCAAACACCCAATTAAGCATCGTAGCAAATATCATAAGTCAAAAGCTGATCCTAGTCAAAAGATCCTGGCACAATAAAACAAATTTTCCTATATTAATCCCTACTAGATTTGAAGAAATAATTTGTAATTTTTTTTCCTAGTTCATAAGCATTATACTAACTTTACATTTATTCTGTATAAATATATATATATGTTTAATCACATTTCATAAAATATTCATGTAAAACCAATAGTTCTATAGAAAATTTTGTTATAATCAACGAGGACGTTGATTTCTTTTCGGTTGGGAGGAGTGACATATTCTTATCAGCTCTATAATATGTTACATGTTTATTATCATGTTTGCAGCGCGCGAGTATGCCATATTTTTGTTACATATTGAATAAGCTTTTGTAAGATATTGTTTAAGCTTTAATCATAGCAGAAACTAGCTTTAGCTGATTATTGTTACAATTATTGTAAACAAGGTCCCGTTGCGAATGAGGAACTAAGAGCTAGCGTCAAAAGAACTCCCGTTTGTAGTAATTTTCCATAACTTTCAGCAGCCTCTGCTGAGGTTCAACTCGTACAGCTTGTGCATTTAGTAATTAGTCTAAGTTTTACTCTCAAGCGAGACACAACATTATATACGTTTAATTAATAAAAGTTGTAAACTTCCACTGCACCGTTTTATTGGGAAATACAATTGGCCCTTATTCTTGAGTATCCACGAAAAGGTTACTCTGGTGTGGAAGAAAACCGAAAGACTCCGGATCACATAACCCATAATCGAAATCCTCCTGTGACGAACGCTCCAGAAGGATCGACTACCTTTTCCTATACAGGGTCATTGGCGTTTGGAACATCCGTTACAGCAAACCTTTGGGACTCGGCTTCAACTTCAAGCCTAGGGTCATA
>JAEIFU010004360.1:0-15977 GCA_018904235.1 Lordiphosa stackelbergi | reverse complement strand
AAAAGTCGAAAAAGCGTGTGGCAAAAACAAAATCTACTGAAAATTCAACCAACTTCAAACATTTTATTATATTTTACAACAAAATCATTATTACTAATTAGAATTTTCCGAAGATCTCGTTTGCGCTGTATGCTTTTAGCGAAAAAAATCAATTTATCTAATGTAGGTTACTTACCAAATTGGGCATTTGCGCCACGGTCACACCATCAGGGCTGGAAAGTCGCTAATAGTATGTTGGCAGCACCTCTGCACTCGCCACTTTATTGATATCTATTGTGGACAGTTTTAGAGAAGGACAAGGTTTTTTCGGAAACACTTGCACCTATAATTGAAGCTCTATAACAAAGCTCACAGTTAACAGTGAACTACGAGATATATTATGCACATCTCTCTCTTCAGCAATGTCTGCAGGTGTCTTGTATACAAAAAGTACATCCAATATTTTAAATTTTTGGTTTGGTTATAAGTAGTAGAAGGTTATTTATTTTTTTAATTTTTTCAATTTATAGTTTTTTTTTTTTTTAAACAGAGTTTTCAGTTTTTTTTAACTAAATAAATAGATATAAAATAAATAAAATAGATAACAATAATACAATTAGCTATGGCTTGTAGCCGTCAGCTTTTCTTTAGAAAATAACCATGGTAAATAGAATAAAATATTCGATTAATCAGAAATATTCTGCTATAATGCTCTGCCTATAGACAGAAGCCTCTTTTAAAAATTGGGTACAGCGTGTTCCAGTAGGGTCCCCCAGTAGGGTGAAGGTCCAGTTTTCCAAGACGCCAATGGGCAACGCCCTGATTTCCAGCAAATTGGACAGATTACGATGAAAAATGGTTTGATTATAATTATTTGTTTTTAGCAGTAGTAGTTTTTAGTTATCAATTATTTTTTAGTGTGACCATGAAGCGAGCATACATAAAATCTGAGATTATGTAGAAACGAATAACGGTTAAAGTTAGGTCACGGTTATAATACGGTCGTGAATATCGGTTACGGTACGGGTTACGGTTATTAACCTAATTCTGGTTCAAGATATTGTTAAGTTCAAGGTTACGGTTATATGAATAAATTATCACTTTGGCAAAACATGCAGGCAAAAGCGGCCCAATTTATAAACTCATTTATACAGTAAATACTAAAGCTCTATTTACATGACCTGATCTCTCAGATGAGCTTTCGTCAGACCTTAACTTATCTGAGAAACTCCAGTTTCGTTTTTTTACACTTGCCTGGGAAGCTTAGATGAGTCAGTTAGAGAACCATTGGTTAATCGGAATCATCTGATTCATTTAAACACTGTGACAACGTGCTTTGCTTACATAAAAAAATAAATATGGAATAAAGAAGCATTAAAATTTATAGCTGCCGTTCTAGCAAGTAAAATGCAAGATGAACAAGTAAGACCGTTGCAGTCGAGTAGCCCGACTTCAATATACCCTGTACAATTGACAACAAGAGCGTAAGTTAAAGTCGGCTCTAACCGACTTCGATAAACCCGTTACTCATGAAAAACATGTTTAACAGTGCTCCTGCTTTCCTTCGTGTAAAGGTAAGGTAAAACTGGCTATACAGCTCCTCAGCGGGGCCAAGCTAAGCTTCTCTCAATCTCTTGGCGTGTGTGCTTTAAATTTTCGCACAAGAGAAAGGGACCTACAGTTTAACGCCGGATCCCGACTGGATTTGAACTTTCATGGCTAGTTACTTCACAGCTGGCGCCACTAAGCTGGTGAAGGTGACCGTCTGTGTAAAAGCTAGTTTCTAAAGAAATAAAAACTTTTATTATTAGATGTTCAGAGGCGGATCGAACCCACGACCTCCCGCCCAGCAGTCCAGCACACTAACCTGCACCCATGGTCCTTCGTGTGACCATCCGAAAAGTATGCAACATTTTTTTAGGGGGGGGGGGGTGGTAGGGGGGCTTGGCGCTTGGTGCAATTTTCTTTCATAACTTCTGAACCGTTCATCCATTTTTATCTTTTCTTCCGCAAATCGATTCATTTTGCTAATTACTAACTATCTCCTCGCAATACAAATCGTCTATCTTTAAAACTGTGGGAGATATAACGTTTTTTCCAAATTGAGGGGGGGGGGGGGGTGTGGCCAAAATTTGAAACAAACTTGATCTGCGTACAGATCAAAGAAGCAATATAAGGTTGTCAAAAAAGTCTTGCGGTATTTCCGCAAGCTTGTCTTTGCAAGCGCGTAGTTCTAGTTGCTCTTTTCACGCGCTAACACGTGTTTGATTTATTGTTGTTTGTTTTTAGTCGTTCGTGAGTTATAGCGTCGCAAACATGGTTTATGGACCCGATACAGTTTCCATTTCCACCGCACAACGATGGTTTCAACGTTTTCGTTCTGGTGCAGAGGTGATCGAAGATGCGCCACGGTCCGGAAGGCCTGTCGTCGAAAATTGCGATAAAATCGCTGAATTGATCGAAAGAGACCGGCATAGTAGCAGCCGTAGCATCGGCCAAGAGCTGGGCATGAGTCATCAAACCGTTATAAACCATTTGAAGAAGCCTGGATTAAAAAAGAAGCTCGATGTATGGGTGCCACACGACTTGACGCAAAAAAACATTTTTGCCCGTATGGATGCATGCGAATCGCTTCTGAATCGCAACAAAATCGACCCGTTTTTGAAGCGGATGGTGACTGGCGATGAAAAGTGGGGTCACTTACGACAACGTGAAGCGCAAACGGTCGTGGTCGAAAAGCGGTGAAGCTGCCCAGACGGTGGCCAAGCCTGGATTGACGGCCAGGAAGGTTCTTCTGTGTGTTTGGTGGGATTGGCGGGAATCATCCACTATGAGCTGCTCCCCTATGGCCAAACGCTCAATTCGGACCTGTACTGCCAACAACTGGACCGCTTGAATGCAGCACTCATGCAGAAGAGGCCATCTTTGATCAACAGAGGCCGAATTGTCTTCCATCAGGACAACGCCAGGCCACACACATCTTTGGTGACGCGCCAGAAGCTCCGGGAGCTCGGATGGGAGGTTCTTTTGCATCCACCGTATAGTCCGGATCTCGCACCAAGTGATTACCACCTATTTCTGTCCATGGCGAACGAGCTTGGTAGTCGGAAGTTGGCCACAAGAGAGTCCTGTGAAAATTGGCTCTCCGAGTTTTTTTGCCAATAGGGAAGCGAGCTTCTATAAGAGGGGCATTATGAAGTTGGCATCTCGTTGGGAACTCGTCATCGAACAAAACGGCGCATATTTGACTTAAATCGCATTATTATAACCAATTTTATGAACAATTGAAAATTCAATAAAAAATACCGCAAGACTTTTTTGACAACCTTAATCCTATAGGGGGGGAAATATTTTTTTCCCCCCTGTAAAAAAATTTTTACAATCTTCAATATCCCCTTCCCCCATTTACAATGGGAAAGGAAAAAAAAAATCAGTGGAAGCGAAAAGGAATGCACAAAAGAACTAAAGACATATAAGAAAGCGTTCTGATGCTTCTTAATTTGCAATGTATTTGTTTAATTTTAATAAGAACTAATTTGACTTATAAAAAAAACTTAAGCGATAGCCTAAAATTCGATAACAAATGTATATTGTCAGCCAGAAAGTGGCAACACCACCACACTGCAATTGGGTCACACTGTAGTTCGATAGATGCCACTCAGCCGAGTGCTCAGGCCAAATAGAACCGGCTTTATGTCTACTCAGACGCCTTTTTACATGGTTGGACAGCAACTCAGACGAAAACTCAGCTGAGTGATCAGGTTGTGTAAATCGTGCTTAAGTTGAAATATCTTATACAGAAGTATTTTCGTCCATTTAAAGTTTCAGATTATAAGTTTTTACTTAAAGATAGTGTACCATTTCATTAACAAACAAATCATATAAATTTAATTGCCACAAATACGCATTGGTGAATGTAAATTCTATTTGCAGTTATGTACCAAATGAATGGAAACAAATATTTATTCTCAGATATGACATCCCGTCGAAATTGTGATTAGATCTTACAGCCATGCTCCCATTTTCGCTTTAGCAAAAAATTTACGATTTCGTCGCTAAATCGCAAAAGTAGTTGCTCCGAAATTCGCAAATCGCAAATTTGGTCAATAAGACCGGCGACGTAGGAGTCCGTGAATTGAAAAGTAAATGGGAAATGACGCTAGAGCTCTTACTGCCTTTCTATAAACCAATTTTTGTAATATTCTGTGACTATTTTAGATTGTTTTTGTGGACTTTCTTATACAATTTGAATTAAATTCATGTCTTAAACAATTTTTTCCTAACCCTCCTCAAATTACACAAGCAGCAAAATGCCTTTTGATAACAACAAATTGCGATTTGGCTGGAGCATAACCGATAAGTTTGTCGAGACAGCTGCTTCTGCCACGTATGTGTTGCAGAACGAATTGGGAATGAAACAGACTCGATAACAAAAAGTTGCGAGATTTTGGAGCACTTATAATTGAATCGGTACGAATTTGTTGAAATCGCAAATCCAAAGTAAGTGAAAGCCGGAGCACAGCTGGTAAAATAAAAATCATTTTAAGTTTGATGATTGTAAATGTAATATTAGCTTTACAGCCCCAAAGGTTGCCGCCCAAAATTCAATCCTGAACCGCAAAGTTTGCGAGAATTTGCTTTGGCGGGATCGAACGCACGAGCTCCCGCCCAGCAATCCAGCACATAGACCGCTGGGCCACAATTGCCACAACAGCACCATGAGAAGACTGCTTTAAGTCTCCGGGATCTAGAATCTAGATGTTCATACAATCGGACCAGCGAACGTACAGAGCTATATCGACTCGGCTGTTGATGCTGATCAAGAATATATTTTCTTTACTAGTAGAACCGCGCTCTTCGCGGCTTACTAAATGAATTGAAAGTTTAATTTGTCTATCATAAAATTGTCCGTTGAACAGAACGACCAAAAATGAAATGAAATATGCGTTCAAGTACACATTTTTGGCCAAATCTGAGATTTTTTGACTAATTTTTAAGGAAGGATTGTTTCGTTGTTTAATTATGGTGCGAAAAGTAAACCGGATCACCGGAAAAAATTCGGCTTGCAGCCCTGATAAAAATGTCTCTGTAATTCTAAGTATCTGACCTTGCTCGCTTTCAATGTAAATGTAATGTAATCAAAATTTATTAGGAATGTTAAATACGGAAGTCGAGAGGTTTCACTAATTGTTAGAAGGCGAATCATTAGCGTTACTGCGCATTAAGCTTGATCAAGTTCAGAATCTAGATTTCTTTATCTTGAATAAAAGTAGAAAATTTCAGCATTTAATTGACACAAAATGATGATATTTAATACATTTGGTTTCGGCAGACACCGCTCCGCGTCGCAGCTGCAGAGAAGATTTGTTGATATTATATTTACATAAATTTAAAAGGACCATAAAATTTTTGCTACCCCAGAAAGTTAAAGTGAGTTAAACTTCGGAAGAAATAAGTTGAAATTGTACTAATAAAATTCTATTGATATTTAAAGGTAATACACAACCAGCAGGCACTGTTGTCTATAGGGTAACCTCCATTTGAGACTTCCATCATTAGGTTCACCTTCGTGTTTGGTATATTTTTATTAAGTTTTCACTTTGGTTGCGTGTATTTGCCGGGGCGTTGGCAAATTAAAGTTTTCTGTTACTATTTGATTGCCACGCCAGAGTGAGTTTCATATAAATTAGTTGTTGGGACTTTTGTGCTAATTAGACATTGCAAAGTGTGAGGATGCAGGCAACTTTTGGCAACTTTTCGAGCCAAGCCATAGTTGGATTGCCGGATAAGGCTGACCAGTTGGCAGTCGTATTGTTTTGCTCTGGACACCAACATAATTTATGCGCTGGCAATTTGCATAGCGCCCACAACACAGTCGCCGTACAACGCCATAACAATTGAGGATTACGGCCAGAAAAGAAACGCAAAGGACTTTCAGCAGTTATATTCAACACCCTGTGTGGTGTTCGTACAACATGTTCATGGACATGGACATGGTCGACCGCTTTACCTGGCTTTGGCTTTGACTCTTGCCAATGCCTCGGTGGAATTAAGCAAAACAAACCGACGACGAGGCTACGTTGGAAATACATTTACAAACCACAGATAGAAATCAGTAGATAAAGCAAATTGCTGTGCTACAAAATCGTTAACTGTAATTTACCGCATTTCCAATGTACTCCGTTCATTTCCATTTTGAGCCATGGCATGCAGTTATGAATGGAATGGCTCGAGCTTAGCCTGGACCCAACAGAAGAGGGGCAGGGTCCAGCCAAGCGATTTGGTGTAAATTAATTGTGTTTCTCATTCCTGCTTGTGGAAATCTACCCGGAGATACGAGTGTATTACGTAGATTGCAAATGCAAAACATTGGAGTAAATTGCCAATGTAATTGAGGCATTAAAGTAGGTTTTATGTTTCTCAGAGACGTGTGGAGCATATGAAACATAGTCAACACTTGGTGTGATAACACTTGAAACGTTTTTGTAAAATTACTTTTAAATTAAAAAGCTGTTGCAAGTACAATATATAAAGAAAGAAAATCGCTCTAATAGTTAAAGACAGTCTTAAAATATACAATATTATAAATCCCGCGTTTAAATTTAAAATTAATTTCACAAAACGAAAATTGCTCTATTATATTTGCATCAATCTAATAAAACATTTGATTTGTTTTTAAAAATATTTATAAAAGAACGACTGAGAAATGTCCCATCTTGTTGTATAATTTATGTGAAAAATTCTACACTAAAGAAAATGGATTCAAAAATTTTCTGAATCATCCACAGATAACTTCCACACATATTTAGTAGTCAGCATCATTTATAGTTTAATATTTTATTTATTATTAGGCCGAAGTACTGGTAAGGCTCGTATGAAAGATAGTCAAAGTTATGAACAAATGAAAGTTTTCAGCGGCAGCGCTGCATTCTGCACAGCAAAATTCTTCTACGTACACTCCTACAGCGGAAGAAATTATGACCAATGCGAGCGGTGCAATCTACGCGAGAGAAAAAATATATTTCTTCTTGTCGCTTGGTGCCACATTCTAGTTGTTCAGGCGTCTTCACTTCGGTAGGCATTACCTAGATCGCAGGCATCGCTGCTAAATGGGATAAACTGGCGATCCCTTGCAATATTCTTGTCGGATTGTATGCGGTACGTACAAGATATCTTGCTAGACTACGGAGATCTGTAGTATGAAGTCAAAGACATGCGGCAAGGAATGATACAGTATCCCGAAGACCGGAGAAAGCTGTGTGTAGTACTCTCCTCAAATAGCGATAAAAGTTTTTATAAAAGAATTACAGAAAAAAAATGTATGGGTCTATTTTGGTTTTTACTCTACAATTTGAAAATTTCGAGCATGCAGAGGGAAACAACCGAGAACATTTACAGGTTTTCTCGTTTGTGGTACTATGTTCTCACTTCAAGAACAGTTTTTTGAAAACGCGAAAGCTCAAATTGAGGAGAAATTGTTTTATTTCTAAGAACTTGATTTGAGTTAGTATTGTTCCGTTTTCAAAAACATTTTAAACTCAACTGGGAAGAAAATTTGATTGCTTTTGGACCAGGCGTGAACGGATTCCTCTCATTTGGGTGGAATTAGGAACGGGGACATAGCTTTTTTGATTGAAAGTGCAGGGAGGCGAGACTCCTGGATATACGCGCTGTTGCTTCTCCCTCCTCGCATATATTCCATAGGAATCAGAAACGACCCACTCCATCTGTCTCGTTTTATTTAAGTTATTTTACCTTATGCATTTAAAGTACGGAATGACGTGCCAGAACATTCAGCCGTTGTACACTTTTGCAAATTCACAACTAGAGGGCTACTTATGCTTGGTTGAGCTGACAAGATAGAGAGCAAAGAGAGCCAACTCGCTCTCTCTGTCTTGTATATCTCTCTGTTGAAAACCGGGTTTGTTGTTGTTTAAAGCAAATATTATCCAATTGAGAACAACTTACTTATTCAAAAAACATTTGGAACATTGTTGAAGGCAACTTATTTCCTGAACAGGTCTTTTTATCTCTGTGCACGCAATTATATATGGGAGATTTTTACAAGCTTTAGTTGGAGCTTTGACTTACAGTCCGTTATTAGGATCCAAAGATGAGAAGAGTTCCGCACTAAAATACAATAAGCCTTATGCTCGTTAGATCCAACTTATGCTACTTACTCCACGTAGCAAATTTACAGTTTAGAGTAAATCGTAGGTATATATTGAAAATACAGACAGTAAGTCCTATACATCCCAATAAGATATTTTTACTTTCAAGCAAAGCTTCGGCAGTAAATACAGAGGAGTTACATGACACAAATGGGTTATTCTCTTATAAACCGAACGGTTTTATATATAGGTGCCACAGGAATGCTAAATTTGGTTGTGGTCATCGTAATCCACTTTCATTAATCTTTCACAGCTAATCACATAGTTGCATTCGTATGGCAGCTATGTGATATACGTCGATTTGCGTGATGTTGACATTTTGTCACATGTCTTCGAAACTGACTGCATGGCAATGTTCTCTTTAAAGCAAGGCTGCAAACCGGTCCTGAACCGAACCCCTAAGAACCGGTTCGGTTCGGGTTTTTTGGGTCCGAAGAACCGGACCATGAACCGAACCACTAATATTTTTGACTTCTCGAACCTGAACCCGAACCGGACCGCTTTTTCAAAAAATTAGGTTCGGTTCAACATATTCCGGCATGTTCTCAATTCCAATACTTTTTGAAAAGTAAATCCGCTTCGGTTTTGTTTTTGTGTTGTGAATTTCGAATGAAATGGCTCACCTTTTACTTTTTGTATTCTACTGGAACAAGCGAAAATTGCACTAGATACACAAGAGAGAAACCAGAATTCCAATCGAATCGATCGAAAATGGAACAGTCGGAAATGAGAGAGGCTGACTTTTGGGTTTCACTACACGGTTTTTTGTTTGCACATCCAAAATCTGGACACATTAAACAAAAAGTCTTTATAAATCATTTAAAGACTAGCCAATTAAAACTCACTAACAATTTCTAAATTGATCACAAAATTAAGAAAAATGTACTTTAGGTACATCCAGCAACTGTAAGAGTGCGTAATTTGGCACTTACTTTTCAATCCACCGACTAACAAGCATTACTTTTCAAAACAAAAACTTGTTCGTTTTGGTGTTGCGAGAACTTGAATCAATTCCACTTTCGAAAGGTTGCCGTGGAAGTGGAATTGAGAACATGTCTGATTATGTAGTTCTTCTTCCAACGACACTTGCAGGGAAATGTAGAAATTGCTTGTAATTTGACTGCTCTCATTCAATAAGCTTTCCAATCCTGCGACATTTCTCTAGGTCAGATTTATACTATCAACGTCGATAATTATGCGAATATGGATCGAGCAGGATAACTTTTGAATGACAAGTGCGGAGCAGAACAGGAATGCAACTATAAAGACTGTAATGCTGATAAAGGTTGCTCATGTGCATCAAAAGTATTTCTTGATTTGGACTATGACTAAGTTACCTCAATAGATTTCTTGCTTGTTGTGCTGCACAAACTCTAAATTTAGTAATTAACAAATTTTTTTATAGAAAGTTTGACATTAGAATACTATAGAGTTCCCATACTTTTCCGTACTCACACTATATGTAGTCTTTTGCTTATAAAAGAATTACAAAAAAAAAACTATTGCTTGATTGTGACACGCAATGGAACTTAACCTACAAAATGTGCTAACGTTTATTAACAATTAATAATTGATGTATTCAGAGTTCTTTAAAGAAGCTCCGCCTAAAATCTTTTGAATTAAAAATTGCAGGATTCACAATTACTACGAAGTGATTTTAATTCCGCTGGCTTTTCCTTTCAAGCAACTTTTCTGAAATATTTTGTTTATTACTATAAACATTCGATAAACGTTCTTTTATTATAAGCTCAGTGCCAATGTTGGCTGAAACGCTCTTACACCCGAGTTTTTTTTTTTAACTTTGTTAACTTCTGCTGAAGCTCAAAAATAATTTCTTAATAAGAGTTTTCAAAATTCAATTTTAAATGAATAAATTTTTGATTGCAAACAAGAGAAGTTTATGAAAGCCATAGAAAGCAATGAACAAATATCAAATATAAAATCTGTAAATTACGTTAGAGATTCCTTTGACAACTGACCAAGAGAACATACATCGACAAATCTTTTAAAATTCTGGTAAGGTCAAAAAAACGAATACTTAGAACAAATTGCTTTAACTATACTTGATGTTTCAGCAACTCAGGTATCAGCTGAACGAGCCTTTCTAACATATGAGTATGATCATCCTGATCTAAGAGCTAGTAAAGCTAGTTAAACAGCTCACAGCTTAACAAAAAAGTATTTATAAACCGAAACTATTCCTATGTTCAAGCGAACCGGGGTTCGAACCAAAACCTTGGGTTCAGGAGTTCCAAGAACCGGTCCGCGAACCGAACCTTCTGCAAAATTTTAGAGGTTTGCAGCCTTGCTTTAAAGGCATATTTACAATTGTTTATAATTTCATAAATATATATATACTTTAACTACAAAAGTCTCCATTATTTGGAAAATACCGTAATTTAATTGTGTTTAGGGCAATAAATTGTATATCCATTATTTAAATAAAGAATTGTTTAATTATCCAAAAAGAATATTCAAAGTGGGGGGACTTTTTTACTAAAAATACACAAAATAATCATTATTTACTCCTGTCCCTGTTTAAAAATATTAATTCTTAATTTAGGAATATTATAGACGAAGATTCTAGGTGAATTTGGGCATTATTTTGTTTTCTTAGTAATTTTCCTTCAGTGCTGCATCTGCCTCTCACAGTACAAATTAATCATAGCCACCGCAGCTCTCCACCGCTTAATTTGTCTAAAGCTCGTTTCTCCATACGATGCACAAACAAGTGTCAAACTAAATTGAAAGCGTGCCACTTTAAGATATGGCAGATTATTATCATCATCCGCATCCACATGCGAAATTAATTTGCACTCCGTGGGCAGTGAGAACTGAAATGCGACTGCTGATGCTCCACTCACCCGGCTTGTGCATTTCGCATGCAAAGTGCGATAAACTGCAACAGTCTGCTGCAAATTTTGCCCCCAGCTGCCATCAGACTAAAGTGGTTTGTCAAAAAGTAATGAAACGATGGCCTGAAGAGTCTATAAAACGTAGAGCAATCTGTTTGCAGAGCAGGCCAAAGCATTCATCATACGCCGCGTGGGCCCAGTGCTGAAAACCAAAAAGATTATTAATTAGTGCTGAGCAGCCATCAACAACAACTCAAAGCATCATGGGCGGATTGCCGCCCATCCGTCTTAAGCAAAAAAGGGAATTTCGAGAATGCTTATTGATGTTGATTGGATTCGTAAACATTCTGGAAAATTAAGTTGTTGCCAAAATAATAAACAAAAATAAAATTACATTTAATCTCAACCCCATCTCTTTTTCGCCAAAGTATCCGCTGGCTGTCACTTCCATTCGCATGGCAGCTGTTGGCATCAGCGGCAACAAACAAAATGACGCCAGGAATTTTCATCGCGCCAAATATAATTTGCTTAAATATTCATAAGGAGTGAGTGGAAATTGTATACTGCTGATTAACATGGCCACACAGCGCGGGGGGCAGGGCGAAGGGGAAAACGAATACACTGCGTTGAATTTCACTCCGCACAGCATCAATCAAGCGGCATTTGCAGCCGCTGTGTATGTTTTGTGTGTCGCATTTGCGCTTGGCAATAATTTAATGAAATATTCCGTTTGAAGCACATTAGCTCTTTGCAAACACATGGTAGACCATGCTCATGTCAAATTACCAACAAACCTAATTTGAATTGCGCTTACATATTTGGCTGGCAGATTGAATTGTGATTTGGCGACCTTTCTAATTGTAGATGTATTGTCTCCGGCTCGAGGTCAGGTTGATAGAAAAAAACGATTTATGTTTCTTTTTTCTCCGATATATTTCGGTTGCTCTTCGGCATCCGTCTTCAGGGCAAAACTACAAAAATTTTATACACCAATATTAAACATTCAATCCTTTAACAAAATTCACAAAAAAACAGTTTACATACAATTTTTACACGTCTGCACCGTGTGACGTGGAGTCTTCAACTAATTGTCAGTGAGTAAGTGTCTGTATAAATGCGCGCAGTTCTCAGTATCAGTCTTAAAATTGAGTCTCCTGTCAGTTGAAACGCTTGAGATATGTAACATTTCTAATGTGAAGCGTTTGTTGTAATGCTGCTCTTGTTGTAGTATTGTCGCTGCCTCAAAATTTGGCGAGTGGCCGCTTTCTACGCAATGTGCTGCCAGCGCAGTTTTTTGTATGTGTGTTTGATGTCGTAGCTTGTAGTCAGATTTATGTTGGGCTATTCGGGTTTTTAACTTGGATTTTGTCGTTCCTATGTAGACTTTGTTGCAAATATCGTCATTAGATCCTTCGCATGGTATTTTGTAGATGACATTCTTGACATCCGCTTTGTCTATTTTTGATTTGGTCCTGTTGAAAAATCCTTTCATCGTGTTTGAAGGTTTATGCGCAATTTGTATGTTTTGTTTGTCGTAGCAGTTTGATCGTGCGAATCGTTCTGATAGTTTAGGTACGTATGTGAGTGATCGGTATTTCTTAGGTTCCAGTATTCTTCTATTATTTGCGTTTTTGTGTCTTTTTAGCAATGAGTCAATTACCCACATAGGGAAATCATTATTTGACAAAATTACTTTTATCTCCGATTCTATGGCTGTCTGATATGTTTTGTCGCTGATAGTTGTCATTCGTTGAATATACCCTAGTGCCGTATTCATTATCATGCTTCTTGGATGTTTTGAATTGAAGTTGATAATCCGTCCTGAGGCTGTTGGTTTCATGTACCACTTTGTTTTTAAAATGTTGCCGTGTCTATTTATTGTGGTGTCTAAATAAGGTAATTTTCCGTCTTCTTCTAGTTCCAATGTGAATTTAATGTTTCTGTGATAGCTATTCAGCGTCTCCAGAGTAGTTTGCACTTCGTCCTCTCTCACTATAGCAAACAAGTCATCAACGTATTTGGTGAGTACTCTGGGTTGATGTTTTAGTTTCCTGATAGTGCTCTCTAAAAGTTCCTCCATGATAATGTCTGCTATGATGGGTGAGGCTGGGGATCCCATGGGCATTCCTTTCAGCTGAGTGTATATTTTGTCCTCAAATTTAAAATATCTACTCTCCATAATGCAAAATTTTACTATGTCCATGAAAAGTTGTCTGGGAATTTGGGTATGCTCTCTAATTTTTGGCCATTTTTGTCTAATGGTGTCCATTGCTAAATCTATCGGTATGCTAGGAAACAGGGACACAACATCAAAGGACACAAGAACTTCATCGTCACATATATGGGTATTGTTCACTCTTTCTTTGAATTCTGTCGCGTTTTTTACATTAAATGTTGATTCCATCGTCATGTGGTTAAGAATCTTCGCTAAGTATCTACATAGTTCGTGAGCTGGTGAACCTATTGAGGAGCAAATCGGTCGTAGTGGGGTTCCTTCTTTATGGATTTTGGGTAGTCCATAGATCCTTGGAGGTAGCGCTGTGTTCGTCGTTAGCTGACTTCTTTCGGCCTTTGAAATCAGCTTCAGCTTGAATAGTTGATCCACTAAACTGTTGTTTTTGGTTTGGAGTCTTGATGTAGGGTCTTGTCTTACAGTTCTATATGTGCATAAATCTCCTAATATATTCGTCATTTTCCTCTTGTAGTCGTCAGATTCCATAGCAACCGTCTTGTTCCCTTTGTCAGATGTTAAAATTAGTACTTTGTCATTTTCTCTCAGAAATTTCCGCGTCTGTTCCACTGTGTCCAGTATTGCACGATCCATTGCACTCTCCCTGTTACTTGTTTTGATGTCTTTAATTAATAAAGAGAATTTTGTCCGAGCTGCTTCCTGTGTCTCTTTGTCTGTTAGAGTTTGTACCAACTCTTCACCGTCCGCAATGTACTTGAAGAGAGGGAATCTCTTCTTGTCCACCGGTAGCGCGAACTTTGGACCTTTGGCCAGCAACGCTTGAATATTCGTTGGAAACTCGACGCTCGTTTTGTTTACGAACCACTCCTTTTGGTCGTTGCTCAGAGCAAAGATGTTGTTCCGTTTGTCGCGTAGCTTCTCATGTTTTGTTTCGTGTCGTTTCTTAAGTGTTGTTGTTAGTTTGTCGGCAACGTTTCTCTCGCTCTCAAAAAACGCTGTAGCATCAGCTGTGCTCAATTGTTGTCGATTGTTTTGTTGCCTGCATCAGTTTCGTGGCTTAGCTATGTTATGTTGTGTTAATAAGTGAGTTAAATTTTCACGGAAGAAAATGCAGTGCTAATTTACATCGACGAAAAGACGGTTCTATGGAATGACGACTACAAGGAAAACGAATATTAGATTTGTCATAGAACTGTAGACAAGACTACATAAGACGAAGATTCTTAACCACCTGACGATGGAATCAACATTTAATGTAAAAAACGCGACAGAATTCAAAGAAAGAGTGAACAATACCCATATATGTGACGATGAAGTTCTTGTGTCGTTTGATGTTGTGTCCCTGTTTCCTAGCATACCGATAGATTTAGCAATGGACACCATTAGACAAAAATGGCCAAAAATTAGAGAGCATACCCAAATTCCCAGACAACTTTTCATGGACATAGCAAAATTTTTGCATTATAGAGAGTAGATATTTTAAATTTGAGGACAAAATATACACTCAGCTGAAAGGAATGCCCATGGGATCCCCAGCCTCACCCATCATAGCAGACATTATCATGGAGGAACTTTTAGAGAGCACTATCAGGAAACTAAAACATCAACCCAGAGTACTCACCAAATACGTTGATGACTTGTTTGCTATAGTGAGAGAGGACGAAGTGCAAACTACTCTGGAGACGCTAAATAGCTATCACAGAAACATTAAATTCACATTGGAACTAGAAGAAGACGGAAAATTACCTTATTTAGACACCACAATAAATAGACACGGCAACATTTTAAAAACAAAGTGGTACATGAAACCAACAGCCTCAGGACGGATTATCAACTTCAATTCAAAACATCCAAGAAGTATGATAATGAATACGGCACTAGGGTATATTCAACGAATGACAACTATCAGCGACAAAACATATCAGACAGCCATAGAATCGGAGATAAAAGTAATTTTGTCAAATAATGATTTCCCTATGTGGGTAATTGACTCATTGTTAAAAAGACACAAAAACGCAAATAATAGAAGAATACTGGAACCTAAGAAATACCGATCACTCACATACGTACCTAAACTATCAGAACGATTCGCACGATCAAACTGCTACGACAAACAAAACATACAAATTGCGCATAAACCTTCAAACACGATGAAAGGATTTTTCAACAGGACCAAATCAAAAATAGACAAAGCGGATGTCAAGAATGTCATCTACAAAATACCATGCGAAGGATCTAATGACGATATTTGCAACAAAGTGTACATAGGAACGACAAAATCCAAGTTAAAAACCCGAATAGCCCAACATAAATCTGACTACAAGCTACGACATCAAACACACATACAAAAAACTGCGCTGGCAGCACATTGCGTAGAAAGCGGCCACTCGCCAAATTTTGAGGCAGCGACAATACTACAACAAGAGCAGCATTACAACAAACGCTTCACATTAGAAATGTTACATATCTCAAACGTTTCAACTGACAGGAGACTCAATTTTAAGACTGATACTGAGAACTGCGCGCATTTATACAGACACTTACTCACTGACAATTAGTTGAAGACTCCACGTCACACGGTGCAGACGTGTAAAAATTGTATGTAAACTGTTTTTTGTGAATTTTGTTAAAGGATTGAATGTTTAATATTGGTGTATAAAATTTTTGTAGTTTTGCCCTGAAGACGGATGCCGAAGAGCAACCGAAATATATCGGAGAAAAAAGAAACATAAATCGTTTTTTCTATCAACCTGACCTCGAGCCGGAGACAATACATCTCTT
>JAEIFU010004359.1:0-15977 GCA_018904235.1 Lordiphosa stackelbergi | reverse complement strand
GTTTTAACCCTAGGAGGTTCAGGGATTTTTTGGCGCTAAATGGCACAACCAGGTCTGCGCAGACCTATATGGGATTTGTATGGGAATACATAGGCAGATATCCTAATAATGTGTGTAAATGTGATTAATGCTGGGAAAAACACACGGTGAACAATAAAAACATACTTTTACACTTAAGCTAACAATATTACCTTTCTTATTAAGCATAGATAGGAAAGTTAAGTTTACGACCGGCATTCAATGCACGTGTTTCTGGCTTGTGAATGCTGTTGACAAACCGGGTTTTTGCAAAACATGCAATGAAAACGCGTGTTTCGCTGCCGTTTATCAATTTTATAGCACAGCGAACACGATGGTCGAGTAGCAGAGGAAGCGGAATGGGCAGGTTGATCATCTATCGGTGGACCTGTAGCTACCTGCGAAAAACGTTGATTAATTGAGTTTAGAATTTGAATAGATTAAAAGAAATGCTTACCCCTGCACCGAATAACGCCATTGCCTGTTTGACGCGTTGAATACCACTTACATTAGGATTCGTTGCTCTCGGTTCCATATAAGGGAACACCAGCTGTTCTGCCAATTCCATAAGGAAGACTCGTCTCCGGTCGTTCCTCTTGATATGCCCCAATTTGTCATGAATGTCAAATGCAGCCAAGCCATCGGATTGTGCCCCGTTGGCATGTGTAGCCGCCAACCATCTGATCCATGGTGTCCGCTCCGGACTTATACATATTGTAGTCCAAAATTTGAAATGGCTTCTTCGATGACTTCGATAAGTCGACGGTGCTATTATAATGCTCGGTAGAGATGAGAACAACAGATTTTTTTCTTTTTTGGCACGTATGAGCATAGCGAGATAATATTATTGTGGTAACCAAATACTGTGCTAAATACATCTCGACTTGGATCGGTATGCAGGCTTCGTTTTTGCGCATGGTGCCTACATATGCCAATCGTTTTGTCATCAAAACCGCGGCCAAGTCATGTTCGTCCAGAACCGGCGTATTTTCCGACATTTTTTAGAACAATGTTCTCTCCTTGATTTACCGCACGCTCTTTGCCTGTTTTCCAACATATATTAATCCTTTCAGTGTGTAGTTGGAATTGGCATCACACATCCACCAGATTTTTATTCCGTATTTGGAAGGTTTCGACGGTATATACTGTGTAAAGCGCATACGGCCTCGGTACGGGAACAATTGCTCGTCAACAGTTATCTGAGCACCCGGGACATATAGACGCTCCAAGTTCTTCATAAACATGTTTCAAATATCGTCGATGGCTGCCAACTTGCTATTAAATCGAATATATTTTAGAAGGGTTTTATATCGGTGCGCAGACATCGTCGCCCTGTAAATAGGGCTTCCGTTGCGGCCCCACAACTCAAGAACAGGCTGACAGTTTGACCCGAATATTCCGGCAAACAAAGTTAAGCCCAAAAAGGCGAATATTTCATTCTCAGTAACAGGTTTCGTCAACGTTCGTGGAGGCTGGTCACGATTCTTGTTTGACCATTGACGGCATAGCTCCTGGGCGCTTCGGTTAGTTTCGCGCATAATTATACTTACGATCTCAGGTGTTATTAGCGACTAAAATATTGAGATGGGATTTCGGATAATCCCTCGAGCCGGACCTTTATGACTCATAGTGACGTGTTATGCACACGATTTCTACCTGTGGCCGGCGGAGCGCTTGACCAAAGCTTGCCATCCTGTCAACGGTATTTTATAATTGAGCCTGACGAGCGTTGTTCTTTGCTCATGTCGACGGCTTCAAGCGCTTCGGTGGCAGTTGCGGCGACTTCATAGAAATCTTCTAAATTATCATCATCGTCATATGGATCCTCAGCTTTTATGACGACGTCCGTTTCAGCATCGGAAGCCGCGTCTTCTAAGGGAGGCACATAATCTGGATCAGTGTCGTCGTCGTCTTCGAATGACTCGAGATTTTCGGCCTTTTCATCAGTACTGGCCAACCATTCGGCAAATCTTTCTTCCATTTGATTCCTATCTTCTTCTGATAAATTTTGATATCTTCTGGTGCGATTTACCACGTGCAACAAATCATCATCAAAACATGATGCTGATGCCATTTTTAATGGAAAACCCACAAATAATTGCACTTTAGTTCACAAAATCGCATGCCATACCATTCATATTACGTATAGGTCTGCACAGACCTGCTTGTACCGTTTGTTACTTATTTTTTGAAAACTCGAATATAACCGAATACAAACACAGAATCGGTTTGAATTCGTGCTCGTTGTGTTCTCAATACCCGCGTCTAGGAAGTCATTGACGGATTTATCTTTAACATCCAAAACAAAAAAGTTATACACACTTTTATATGAAAAAGGTCTGCACAGACCTGGTTGAACCTCCTAGGGTTAAATATTATGCACATGAATTAGATCGTACATTGTTTTGCTAAGAAGTTTATTTGGAAACTACAGATGTACAAATTAGTCATATTACGACTTAGTGAAGCGGATACACTCAGAAAAAAATATTACCTATAAATGTTGAAAATTGCCTGAAATTTAAGTCCATATGACCTAAAATGACGTATAAAACGTATTTTTAGGAAATAGAAAGGCCTACATATTCGTCAATAAATTTGCTTTTTTGGTAATAACTAACATTAAGTTAGTTATAGAAAGGCCTACATTTTTGACAATAAATGCTCTTATATATAATTTTTTTTGATAGTAGAACATAAGCATATTTTAAGGCAATAATATCCAAAAAATTTATATATATTAAATAAAAACAATTTCATTTTGTTTGTTTCACAAATACTTAAATTTTATTTCACAAAAATTTTTGTTTTGTACATATCAATTTTTAATACACACGACAGTATAGAGAACGAGAGCGTAAGTTAAATTCGGCTCTAACTGACTTCGATATACCCGTTACTCATAAGAAGAAATGTTTAATAGCAACATTTTTTTAACTCCGCGTGAAGCTAGCAAGTTTTATGTATACTACGCCGACAAATACCATAAGAGTCAAAATATCCAGAGGCTTGCAAATTGGTTTGGATATTTATTGAAAAGTTTTTTTGGTATTAATAAAGTCACTATCGATTCTAATACCTTTATTGTTTCTGCGATCAATGATTTGAAATTGAAACGGAACAACATTAACATTATTATTATTATTATTAAACATATATGATTTATCGCCGACTTTTCCAAATTGAAAACTTCTAAAAAAATAAGACATGTGTTAAACCTAAACTAATTCAAGACCTGTATATAAATGTAAATAATATATGTATATATAAAAAAATAATAAACTAAATAAGAATGTAATTTTTGAAAAAAGTGTATTATTTTACATAAGGTGATAAAATACCTACAATTTGGGAAATTCGAACACACTACCACATTATGGTTATTATGTACTCTTAAAATAACGCAATAGGAAGCTTAAGTATTTTTTATCACCACTGTCGCAGGAAAATAAAATCTTTAAAGTTAAAGGTATGTTTCTTCAAAATTTAAAATTATTTAAAATTAAAACACCTAGAATTTAAGGTAAATTTTGTATCATAATTTGAGCAAATATTATACCTAAAAACTAATGATTAAACCACCTCAATATAAGGAAGTGCTTAAAATTGGGGCAATATAGAACTGAGTTTTAGGATGCCTTAAATTTTAGGTAAGTTTTATCTTAATTTTAATAAAAACATAAGTATTAATGACCTCAGTCTTAGGACAAAGCATGCCTAAAATGTATGTAATTTATTCCTGAGTCTTAGGACATAAAATGCCTAGGTTTTAGGTAATTCTTTCCTTAATCTTAGAACACGACATTCTTTAAAATTAAGGCATTTTTAACCTAAATTTTGGGGCATAGATTGCCTAAAGTCGACATGTCCTAAAATTTAGGGCCCCAATGGCCTTGGCGCCTTTTTAGGTATTTTTTCCTAAATATTTAGGCAATTTTAGGCCTTTTTAGGCAATAAATTTTTTTGAGTGTAGCCACTTCACTTCACATAACAAAAAATTTATTTACTTGTAAAAATGACAACCGTCTGGCGCGTGCAGCGACAATTAAGTGACATGCGATTTTGTGGCGTAGTGTGATCAAAGTTGCAACTAAGTTTAACCACAAACAAATTCTATTATTCATATCATATGAAAAAGTCGTAAAATTTTTATTTGTTTATGACTTAATTAATTAATATCTTTCAAACCATTGCCATATATTGACATATATTTCATGGTGGTAATCAGCTGGAAAAAAATTAAAAATATACTTTTGCAACAATTTTTATACCCTTGGAGAGGGTATATTGAAATTGTCCGGATGTTTGTAACGCACAGCATCTCCGACCACATAAAGTATATATATTCTTGATCAGCATGACGAGCTGAGTTGATACAGCCATGTCCGTCTGTCCGTCCGTCTGTCCGTCCGTCTGTCCGTCCGTCCGTCTGTCCGTCTGTTTCTATGCTATCTCCTCCGTCAGTTTTAAAGCTATCGTAACCAAACTTTGCACAAAGTCATTTGGTACAAATACGCTGCACATTTGTCGGAACCGGCCGGATCGGAAGACTATAGCATATAGCTGCCATAGGAACGATCGGCTGAAAAGTAGTTCTAGTGAGAAAAACTTTTTTGTTTTCAATGCTATCGCTCCCAACCCTCGTATTTATGAGTTCTTTATGCTTTCACATAATTTCAGCAAGTTTTATGCAAATCGGGCAACTATATAGTATAGCTGCCATACAAAAGATATGTCTGAAAAAAGTTTTAGTATGAAAAACTTTTTGGTTTTCAATGCTATCGCTCCCAAACTCGTTACTGATCAATATGATATGCTTACACATAATTCTGTCAAGTCTGATACAAATCGGATGACTATAGCATATAGCTGACATAGGAATGATCGGTCGAAAAAATAGTTTTAGTGAGAAAAACTTTTTTGTTTTCAATGGTAGCGTCTTTATACGTTCGAGATATGAATTTTATCGGTCTCAACACAATTTTAGAGAGTTTGATTAAAATAATAATAATAAATATATCTTATAGCTGCTATATAAAAAACTGGCAGGAATATATCATGCTCCAAGGGTATATAAACTTCGGTCGACCCGAAGTTAGCTTTCCTCTATTTTTTGATATTATTAAATAATTTAAATTGGTATAGTAAATATAATTATTATTCTTAAATGTATAAAATATATTTATTCTTAACGTTAAATAACCGCTTTGTATTTCCTTATATTTTAAATAATAATGCGAAGTTTAGGAAAATGGCATAATTTTAAGGCAAAGGATTCCAAAAAAATTTAACCTAAAAACAGATTTTGTAGGTAAAATGCCCTATATTTTAGAAAATTATTGCCTGAAAATAAGATTTTAGGTAATAAAATCAATTTCCTAAAATTTAAGGAAAATTTTTGTGTATATTTCCAAGGTTTTAAGGCTTGGCAATGCGTCGCATGAACTCAAATATTTATCCTAAATTGGATGAGTTCTCTTCAACAAACATACAAATTTGAACCAAGTTTCGATAAGTTCACGTATCGGCACGGGAACCAAACCTCAGAAATTACGACTGTTTTAAACCTAAGCCACATATCAACAAAATTTGTTAAAGACAAACTGTCGTGTAAGTCTTCATAAACCAATCAGGCCCATTCGAGCTCTAGCCATATGTTTTCCCCAAATTGGGAAAACACATAATTAATTATTTCCAGAGAATTAAACCAAACGGCACATCGGTTCCAGTTCTGGTATGCTACATACGAAACATAAGTTTCGGTATAAGATTTAGTTTTGGTTCTAACATTTTTTTTCGGAATTCGGTTCCGTATTTATACCTGGATTTTTAATTCGGTATACCGGTATGTATTGGTAAAATATACAGAGTGACCGATCAATTGGTCAAGACCAATGTCCATCCGATTTCTTAGCGAAGACATCAAAATTACACACCGACAAATAAACGTTCTATGCTTATTTTTTCTTCAAAGAGGCATTAATACAAGTGCATGCAAGGTGCAATTTAATTGTTCTGTGAAAATACAAAACTATTTGAATTGTCCTGTAGAATACACTTTCTGCCACTGGATTTGTGTAAAGTTTGACTTAAACAATGTGGCGGTATGAATCTGTCAATGTCGCGGTCAGTTTGTATTTTCAAAGCAGATTTTCTTCTTCAGTTTCACGGAAATGGATAACACGAGAACTTTTCTGTTTAACGATTATCATGACATCATAATGAGGATCTAAGAATATTTGAATGCAAATATTTTTAAAGAACTAGTCCCACGTTTTTCTAGTTCAAAATACAAAAGATTTCGTGTTTTCGCAAACTTCTTGAAGGCTTCGAGGGTCGGCAAGTTGAAAAAATAAAGCAAATAACTTGTTTACAAAAATAAAAAATTAATGCCCCATTTCAACTGAAATATTTTTTTAGTTTACAAAGTGATTGTTTTAGTAACCTTTTTGATTGAAAATCGTAGAACTTTTTTAGGCAGGTTTTAGGTCATTAAGTTATGGATATTGTCCATAACTTTTCTAAAACAAGACACGCATAATCCACAAAGGAGGCTGGTTGACAGTGTAACGCTATTTCATGAATACCAATTCAATCATCAGCTGTCTGCGCCTGTCCTCAGTGTGTTGGCAGAGGTCATCTCATGAAAGAATTGCTATGAACGCTGTAAACTAGTATTATTGATTTGTTGTCCTTTGATGAAAAGACGAGAAGGATTGCTGTTGATATCGTAAGCAACTATCTGTTGGAGTCTTAAATACGGGAAGCAAAATGTCAAAAATACTCGCCAAATAGGTGCCTGCCAATTACAAAATCGAGAATAAAAAGCATCAATACCTTTACAAACTCCCAAAACACACTCCTTGCTTAATTGGGTGAAGGAACGATACCAATGAAGAATATTTAAAATTGGGAAACTCATAATATTTTCAGGTAATAATGAGGAATAATTACAGATAAGGCTGCAAACCGGTCCGGAACTGAACCCCTTAGAACCGGTTCAGTTCGGGTTTTTTGGGTCCGTAAAACTGGACCATGAACAGAACCTATGAAATTTTTTACTCCTCGAACCTGAACCCGAGCCGGACTACTTTTTCGAAAAATTGGGTTCGGTTCACAAAATAAAGATGTTTTTTCCACGAAACACACAGAGAAAAATTTTAAATGGTCACTTGATAGCACGAGGACTTAAAAAATTGCATTACTGTTCCAGCAACTAAGGTATCAGTTGAACGGTCATTTTCAACGAGTAGGTTTGTTCTTTCTGATTTAGAGGTAGTATAGATGAATAGCTTCTAGAAGATATTATATAATGCTAATTATTGTCAGCTGATGAAATTGATAATTAAAATTACATTATATAGCTTATTTTCACCAAAGAAATGAAGAAAATTATATCATTTCTTTCATATCGCTCACTTACTTCAATACTGGCATAACTCAAAAAACATGATTTTTGACTTAATGATGCAGAAAAATACGCTGTATTGTGTACTATTTTTTGCAAAAATTTTATATTGATATCTCTTATACTTTTCACGTAAGATCAAAATATGTCAAAATATAATTTTACAGGTTCATTTTCATGTTATTGCAAAAGCGTCATATCTCAGTTGTCCTGCAGCCGATATTGCTTATACATTCTTCGGCTTTTAGTTAAAACATCATGTTTTGAAGTATTATTAATGAGCATTTTAAATTATTAATATTTTACAAGATTAACTCGAAACTAAAAGAATAATTTTTATCTGTATAAACCCATTGAAACCTTTAAACGCGTTTTTCTCAAAATGGATTATTTTGAGTTATGCCAGTATTAAAGTAAGTGAGCGATTTGATTTGCCTTTCCCTTATTCCCTTGTTTTCTGTCATTCATAAAAAATGACGGCATTCCCCACGAAGGAATTTGGTATTTATTAAAAACGTATTCGCTGCTCTCTGGAAGCAGAAAGTGTCATCAGCCATAATTTGTTGATTTGAATTTAAAAAGTAAACGCAAAGAGAATACGATTTGTCAATGATAACGGCCTTTTAAGAAACGAATTTAATAAGAAATGATGCTAGTGGAAAGGAAAGAAAAAAAATATGTATTAAATCATAGTTACGACCACAATCAATAAAGGTACCGAAACAACCTTTTACTACGTTCTCTGCCTCTCTTTAGTTCTGAGAGGAGAGAAACACAATTTTTGTATTTTTTCCTCTCAGGTCGGTCATGGCCCTTTTGGCAAAATTCACGCATTCAGAAGGTCTTCTTTATATGTATGCATCGGATTGTACGCTAACAGCATAGGAAAGGCTAACAATATGAATGTATGCCAAAAACTATATGCGCTTTCTCGGTCTCTCTCACACTGATTCGTTCTCTGCTTATGCTAAACTCTGGCGGTCTCCTCAGTCTGCAACCTTTTAAACTTTTCACATTTTTTAACATTTTCACAGTTCGGTCTTCAAAAAGAGAGAGTTTTGTTTTGGTTTTTTCTATCAGTGACGTAAGCAGAGCCAACTGAACATTGGGTGGAGAGTTATTTACGAGCTATGGCATTAATAAATCGAAACTATTCTTTGTTCAGGCGATTCTGGGACCGGTCCGCGAACCGAACCTTGGGCTTTACAACGTGCTCGAGCCCCCGGACCGACTGTTCTGCAAAATTTTCGGGGCTTGCATCCTTGATAACAGATATATATAGAAAAGAGACAACTGTAGGAGTTGGACAAATTCGGATGAAGTGAAAACTTAGGAACGCGATTGCAGTCCCGCAGCTTGTTTTTACTTAAGACGCGGTAAGAAAAACTTAGAAACAATAAAGTTTTAAAATATTTAAGTAAAGTTCGAAATGATATAAAATATCTTATTAAAAAGTCTTTAACAACTTTCGGAATTCTTTTTCCAAAACGATTACAATAGACATCCTTAGCAATTCGAGCACGGTGCCTATTTATTGTATCACCAACCACCTCGGTATCTAGAGAATATAAAATATCTAAGCTGTTTCGTTAAATCGATTTTTCTATTATAAATTGACAAAAGATGTATAAAAATATTTACTTTCAGATAGGCAGGCGCTTTATCTTATAAAAATATTCGTTACATATACCACATCGAACCGTATTCATTCGTTTCAGCATTTTCCAGCATAATGGGGCTCGTTTAATAACCTGTTTTCATTCCAGACATCTAAAGGATTGTTAAAAACACATCTGCTTAATTTGATTATATAGTTTTCGTTTATTATTAAAATCGATTGTGACTTATAAAAGTGAATCATAGATCAGGTTGGCAGCACCATATTTTTCAGATATTTACCTCGTTCAAAACACATTTGACTCTCTTTGAAGTCAAAATAAATTTAGAGAAATCTGTTCAATCTCATTTAATCATCATAATCAAATTGTAACTTCATTTAAAATACCTCCCAAAATAAATTTTCCAATTCTGTTTAACCAAAATGAATCATCCATTTGGCCCGAATGGCCCATACTTTAAGCGCCATTGTCAACGTGATCGGTTTCCCAGTCTGATCGATGAAGTGGGCGATGATGCTGACAAATTGGTGTCCCATCTGGGCATATCCAACATTCAAAATATGGGCGCCCGACTCAAGCGTGGTCGCGTCAATACCCCAGAGGCGGAACGTCAAGCGGCCAAAGCAGCCAAAGATGCGCATGTGGAGCCGGCCGAGATATTTAAGCACTTGATACCGCTGGATGCTCGTCGAGCCATTGACCCTTATATGCCAAAGTATGAGGCCGCTTCTATATGCGTCCCGAGAGGAACGTCGTCGACGGCAATTGGAGGTGAATAATCCGAATCCAGCTCCTAGGCAAACGGGTGAGCCTGCCTATGCGGGCAAATGCTATCATTGTCATAGCGTTGGGAGTTGCGATGTGGAGAGCGATCGGCGTGGTCGTTTTATGGCGCGTAATATTGTGGAGGACTTGGACTTGTTGTAAGTGTTAATGAAAATGTTATGCCCTGTACCAAAGTTAGCACTGAAGTAATTACAAAGGGTATATAAACTTTGAGAGGTACAGGGTATTTTACAGTCGGTCTTTACCGGCCTTCTCTCTTATTAAATTTGTTATTAATTAGTATCCTTTTAGCAATGAGCACATGATGCAGCATCTCATTCAAATAGGCCTTGATAATTTTTAAAAGCATTTAACAAAAATTTTCACATCTGGTTTCAATTAGCCAAATAATATTCCAAAGATACTGAAGCTCACAAATCAACGCCGACATTATATTTCGTTGTATAAGAAGACCGCATCTGCTTAAGGAGCGATGTTTTAATTGTTGTTAAATAAACTCGCAAGTGGCATTTAAACACATGTCAACGACCAAGTAGTATATTAAGGGGAAATTGGTTTCGATGTGAAATTATGGAATGTTTGGAATGAGGAAAAAACGTGAGACTTGAGGGGGATAAATTAATGATGTGTGAATATCAAATTACCGACTATTCGATTGATTGCGAAAAGTTATCAGACGCTAGTTAAGCAAAGTAAGGACCGAAATTTCCAGTACCAAGCTAAAGGTACAAAAAGTGGCTTTTAAATTAGCCTTTTAAGACATGGTTTATCAACCATTACAAACCAAACAAATTTGGGGCGTGAACTTTAGACCGAAACTTTAAGACTTCTTGCTGCATATTCCGTCGCTAGGTAAACGGAAAAATATACGAACACTCCGAAATCAGTAGAACAGTGTTTTGAATCGGTGCACAAAAAATAAAATCAGAAATATATTTTATAATGCTAATCGGTCAGTCTAAGTTACACGTACACTTTACAAAGTCATCATTTTAAGTACAATCCAAATTTATATATTTAAACAATTACTAAATTTTTCCATGAAAAATTGTCTATATTCAACTTTTTTGCAACTTCTAAATTTGAAAGTGGACTATTTAAAGTCGATAGCAAAGTCTGCTGGTGATGGCACTTGAGGTCCGTTAAATAGCTATACAGACTGATCTTGGTTTGTTGCGTGTAAAGTTGCATTTTTTAACATTCCAAAGAGAATTTATGTCCTTATATCAATGCACCGATCTAAGTACTTTTTGAAAAGTGGAAATTAAGACCTAAGTAAGGTAAATGGTAATCGATTTTGAAAATATCGAGGAAAGGTAAAAGGTACACCAAATTGGCTTCTATGTGGGTACCAAGGTAGAAATACTTAGGTACTACCTAACACTAAGTGGTGATAGTACCTCAGTAAGAGGACACTTTTAGCAGAGCGTTCAAGAAAAACAATTTTTTTTGTAAGAGCAAGTTCAAGGTTTTTCCCGCCAGCACAAAATTTCCTAAAGTTTTTGTATCCAGCACTTTTAACAATTGCTAGCCTTATGTAAATTCACGCTGAATTCAAATCTGCTCTCAAATATGTCAAAAGTAGAACGGTTTTTGAGATATCGCTAAATTTTGAATTTTTGAGTTTTGAAAAAAGGTAGATCTACTAAAATGTCATTTTCTCTGGTTTTAGTTTACCGATATGTATAAACTTGAACAAAATTAAAGGTAATAAAATTATTTCTTAAACAAACCACAGTTGCCTAAAAATCCAATCATAAATTACGAAGTTATGGCACTTCAAAGTTGGATTTTTTGAAAACATTTTGATAATTATTAGTTTTTTGCTGCCTTTCATTTAGTTTTTTTCAATCTTACCATGAAAAGTGCTCAGGTCTCAGATATTGACAGGATGGGGTAATCTCTTACAAACATTTTTTGCCCTTGGTCATCAAAATTGGATGAAAAATAAACGCTATATTCACAATTAAGTAAACATACCTCTTCTTGAGAGTATTATTAATTGTTGTTTTGCATGAAAAAAACAGTGACTAAAACAGTGACCAAAACAGTGACTAAAACAGTGACTAAATCAGTGACTAAATCAGTGACTAAAACAGTGACTATCCATCGTAAAGATGGATAAATATGCTGAGGTAGAGTCTTTCTCAAAGCCAATTTTGCGCACATCTGCCAGCCCATACCCAATTTGTCCAAAACGTAAATACGAAAGTGAAGATACAGATGACGCAGACATGGATTAAAACAATGCTGAGACGGATCATATTTTAAAGCCTCTGACCGAAGCCGAGCTAAATGATTGGATAAGGGACCTAGAACTATCAAAGGATAAATCCGAGTTGTTGGCGTCGCGCAGGAAGAGCAATTGTAACTATCTCGAACGTCCGAAAGCAGTTGGTGGACCGTGTGATTCATCTTGAACGGGAGGTTGAAGAGCTGCGTTCGTTGAAAGATCAGGTTGGTGGGATCAAAACACGGCTGGCGACGCAGCGGAATCAAGCAAACGCATGTGACGTTCGCATGCACGGTGTTCCATATGTAAAGGGAGAACAGCTAAAGACACTTTTTAATAGACTGTGTTTTTCTGTGGAACTCACACCTGCTCCTAGAGTACGGGAGATCTTCAGAGTACGGAGAACACAAGCAGGTATTCCTGCCATTTTAATTAAATTGGAAAGCACGTGGGACAAAATCAATTTAATGCGTGCCCTTGCTGCGTACCGACGAGTCACCAAAGAAACACTAAGCTTGAAGCTGCTAGGCTTTGACTCGCCGGCTGCAGTTTATGTCAATGAACAGCTTTCCCGAGAGAGCTTTCTAATTTTTAAAGAGGCAATGCACCTGAAGAAGCAGAAGATATTGTCCGCAGTTTTCTCTCGCCGTGGGACAGTTCATGTTAGGCGTAATGGGAGAGAAGAGGTTCACTGCATTGGGAGCTTGGAAGAGCTTTCGGATCTTGCTAGTCACAATGGACCTGCAGTGCTCCCGCCCCCCCTCTCTGGACTGCAACAATCTGAAGCTTCTTCCCTTCCCAACCAGCCCACTGAGAAGTAGTACAATTGATTATTGTGCTCTCTTTGCTTTTAAGTTAAGTTTAATTAAAGTTACTGCAAGTTTGTCTTGTGTCTGTCTTATATTTGTTTTGCGTGCGTTCCCATAGTATATTTGTCTAGTGTTATCACAGTTGGGTACGGATAATTCCATGGCTAGCAGATTGATAAAAATTTTGAGCAAGCAAAAAGTAGGTTTAAAAGTTACACATATAAATGCACAAAGCTTAGGGAGGAAGATGGATGAGTTTAGGCACCTTTTTGTAAATTCAAATGTAGATGTTATTTGTGTTTCCGAGACTTGGTTTGTTCGTGGGTCCTGTGATGTTTTATTCGAGTGTGATGGATATTTTATGTATAGATCTGACAGAGTGGGGCACGCCGGAGGGGTGGCTATTTATGTTAACAAAAAACTAAGCTGCAAGCTTTTAAGAACAAACCCTACGGACAGTTTAATTGAATACATTTTTATTGAACTCATGAACAAAAAATTAGATCGTCGAACACTAATTGGCTGCATATACAGACCTTCACATACTATCGAATTTGCTGGTATTATTAATGAAATATCTGAACTTTCCTTAAATTATTCGAATGTAATAATAACCGGTGACCTCAATAGCAATATGCTTCGTGAGAAGCATATTTTAAACGAGTTTAAAACCATAGGATTATATATCGCCAATGACTCAGAACCTACCCACTTCACAAACTCAAGTAGCACTTTACTAGACGTATTTTTTGTAAGCGATCCGATCAAAATTCTATTATACGACCAGGTCCCAGTACCGGCTTTTTCCAAACACGATTTGATTTACTTGACGTATGAATTTCCACTAGATTATGCTGACATTTTAATTAGGTTTAGAGACTTTAATTCAATTGACTACGAAAACTTACTGGTTGAATTTAACAATTGTGACTGGACAAATATATATAACTTTACAACCGCTAATGAACAAATGGATATACTAAATACAAACATTGAGCTTCTGTTCGATAAATGCGTTCCACTCAAAACTAAAATTATTAAGCCAACACAAAATAAGTGGTTCAGTCCTGAGATCAAGAATCAAATCAAGTTGCGAGACACTGCGTATAAAAGATGGAAACGCTACAAAACGGACAATCTACTTCGAGAGTTTAAGTCTTTACGAGTAAAAGTCACAAAAGCGATATCCTCTGCCAAATCTGACTATATAAAGACTAAATTTAGTAACGCAAGAACTCCAAATCAGACGTGGAAAGAATTAAAAAACTTAGGTGTAGGGAAGACAAAGGCGCAATCAAAATCAGACTTGGATGTAGAGGAACTCAATACAAAATTTGCAAATTTGAACGTACCTGCAGCGACCCAAAACTTGTACCTGAATGCTTTACCCTTATGTGATAGTAGTTTTAGTTTCGAGTGTGTAAATTCATGTGACGTTCTGGAATGTGTCCTAAAAGTGAAATCAAATGCGGAAGGCTTAGACAAAGTTAATCCCAAATTCTTGAAAATATTACTTCCTATGCTTCTTAATCATATCACCTATATATTTAATACGATATTCACAACCTCTGTATTTCCTGACTGTTGGAAATTTGCTAAAATTATACCCATACCAAAAGATAAAAGCGAGTTCAGACCAATCTCCATTCTCCCTTTCTTGGCAAAAGTATTTGAACAACTAATGGCCAAACAGATTCAGACATTTCTCTCATCCAATTCTTTGTTAAGCCAACTACAATCTGGTTATCAAAAATTCAGAAGCTGCACGACAGCTATTTTAAAGATTGTAGAAGATATACGTAAGAAGACGGACATTAACAATGTTACATTATTAGCCTTGCTAGATTTCAGCAAGGCATTTGATACAGTTGACCACAATATCTTAAGTACCAAGCTTAAAAATCTGTACAATTTTTCCTCAACTGCAACGCGTCTTATAAAGTCCTATTTGTGTGATAGAAACCAAGCAGTGGTATCGGGGTCTTGTATGTCAGGTTTCTTAAGTCTAACTCGTGGTGTCCCTCAAGGTTCTGTCCTTGGGCCTTTACTCTTCTCTGTGTATATCAACGACCTTCCTGATTGTCTGAAAGGCTGTAATGTCCATTTGTATGCTGATGACGTACAACTTTATGTAAGTCGACCGTTGCGTGAATTGAATGAGTGTGTAAGAATTTGTAATAGGGATCTCGTGGAAATTAGCGAGTGGGCTAAAGCGAATGGTTTGGGGTTAAATCCCAAAAAGTCGAAATGTGTAGTAATCTACAAGAAGGCTCTTAATGTCAGTGATCTGCCTAAGCTGACAATAAACAATGTTCCGCTGGAATATGCTAAGGATACCACTAACCTGGGAATCCAATTTAATAATACTCTAACGTGGGGCGACCATATTACGAAAGTGTCCGGGAAAACATTCGGGTTGGTTAGGCAGTTGTCGCTTACTCAAAAACTCATTCCTCCTCATCTCAGGCTTTTGGTTGCTAGAACATGTCTCATCCCGACTCTATTCTACGGAGTGGAAATATTTGGTAGTAGTGACGCAACCAGTATGCAAAGGCTTAAGGTGGCATTTAACTCCATCGTAAGATATGTATTCAATCTTGGTAGTAGAGACCATATCTCGCAATTCGCAAAACAAATTCTTGGCCTTGACTTAGAGTCGTGGATCAGACTTCGCACATTATTATTATTCCATAAGATTCTAACGACAAAAGAGCCTCACTATTTATTTCAAAATATACAACTTGCTGTTTCAACTCGAACGAAAAACATAGTTAGTCAGCGCGTAAGATTGGCCAGCTCCGAAAAACATTTTTTCATTCAATCTGCCCGCTATTGGAATAACCTGCCATATAACATTAAGACTATTGGGAACGCAATGCATTTTAAATCTCAGTTAACTAATCATCTCAAAAGACAAACATAGATTAAATGAAAGTTTTAGAAAAGTTTAGTATTTTAATAGGGTTGTTAGGATTAAATTTAATTTATTTTTTTTTTTTATTTATATTTTTTTTTTTTATGTATTTTGTATATCATCATCTTTTGTGATCTCTATGTTTTTGTGACCAATGCGCCAATTTATAGTACCTATGTATCTGTAGCGT
>JAEIFU010004358.1:0-15988 GCA_018904235.1 Lordiphosa stackelbergi | reverse complement strand
ATTGCTGTTGTAATGGTCTTAAGTCCTACCCAATTACTCTTCAAATAAGAATAAAATTTTCCTAATTTTAAGTCAAAACTATAAAGTCAATCAATACATTCTTGAAACAAAACACAAGTTCATAGAAAAGTAGGGTTGTCAAATATTTCAAAAAAATTTTCGATATTTTTGGCGATATTGAAAATGTATCATTTCGATATAAATAATTTGGTGTCAAAGAATCGAAATTATCGATAGTTTTCAATGAATACTCGGATTTTAACAATGAACAGGTCTGTTGAGGGGTAATTGAGACGTCATTTAACGTGTAATAAGAACTAAATTTGACTCCGCTAAAGAATTAATATGGAATATATTTATTTTAAGAAGAATTATAAAATCACGACAATACCATACAAAAAAGTGTATTATAATTTTGCCCAGAAGTGTAACGCATAGAAGGAATCATCTCCGACCACATAAAGTATATATATTCTGATCAGCATGACGAGCTGAGTCGATTAAGCTTTGTCCGTCCGTCTGTCCGTCCGTCTGTCGTGTCTGTTTCTACGCGAACTAGTCCCTCAGTTTTGGAGCTATCGAGCTGAAACTTTGCACAGAGTCTTCTTTTACTGCACGCTGCTAATATGTCGGAACCGACCGGATCGGATGACTACTTCTTGTAGCTGCCATACAAATGTTCGTTCGGAAAATGGGTTTTTAGTAAGAAAAACTGTTTTTGTTCTCAATATTACTGCTCTCAAACACGGTCATGGTAATATGTAATGTTTTTAAGCTGATCTGCGAAGTTTGGTCGAAGTCGCTAAACGTTGAGACAAGCTATTTCGGCGTATCAAAACTTCGGTACAGACGAAGTTAGCTTTGCCTTTCTCGTTTTTCATGTTTCTCTGGATGTTTAACACTGCCCCATTTTGGCATGTTCACTGCGTTCGAGTAACACTGCTACTATAGTACATAGCACACATAGTACAGTTTGCATCAACTTTAGGAGAACTTTTAAACATTTTGCTTGACATGCCAAAAACACAAGACACGGCAAAAATGTCACCGAAAAATATCAAAAATATTTGGTATCCGATATATCGCCTCGGAAAAATATGCCATAATGATATTCGTCATTTTGGGCAAAAATATCGATATTTCGATATATCGATAATATTTTTGACATCCTTATAAAAAGGTCCAAAATGTTGTTGTTTAAGTCCATTAAATTGTAAAGAGATTCCAAATTCGTTCTTGAAATATGAAAGTATGTATTGATTTACTGTAGTTCAGAAATCTACCCTAACTCCATAACCAAAGTGTTAGCCCCAGGAGGTAATTTTAAGCAAAGATTCGATTTAAAATAATTCGCATTTTTCTATTAAGGGCAAATTTCTGTTCTCCCAGATCAAAGAAAATCTAACATAAAAGCACACTTTGAAACGCCTCTCTGTTTTGAGTGATGTTAACTTCATCCTGACAAAGAGAACATTCATAGTGACAGCTCAAAACCATACTCAAAATTTTTGTCGACATAGGAAATTAAGTAGGTTAGAGGGAGTCGGACATACTCTCAAAGATAACTCAATGAGTCTAAAGCTGATTTAGAGAACCAAAATGACAGCGAACAGCTGACTAATATCTGAGTGAAATGTTGACAACGCAACAAAATGTGCTTCTATGTTAGATTTTCTTTGCCCAGATGGCTGCTATGTGTCAGATAGTCATCGATTTTACACTGTTATTTGTTAGTTTATGTGACAGATAGCTCTATGTAGAAGATGTGAAATATGCCCTTAGCCTATTTGGTCCTCAATCCAAGATATTTTTAACTTGAACTAGGAACTCATTTTTTTTTAATGTCTTGGTTTCGTCTAAGTAGGAAAGGTGCTTCATTCAAGAATCTTGTTCTCATTTTAATATCATTAACAGCCGTTTCTCAATTCCAGAATGTTTTGTACTTAATTTAAGTACATCCAATTACAACATACACACAGAGAAAAAAATGCAAAAGCTACACGAAAATGTAGGATTTCTACACGTTTCGACCGGGATTTTCCAACTTACTTTTGTGTAGCTTTCTGCACGCTGTTGAAATGAGAAAGCAACGCGGCGTGTGCAGAAAGCAAAGGCCGGTAGAATCAGAAGCACACGCGGCAGAAAACCTACACAAAAGTTGAATGTCCCGGTCGAAACGTGTAGAAATCCTACATTTTCGTGTAGCTTTTTAATTTTTTTTTTTACTTTTTTTGTACACGGCGCGTGTAGAATTAAAATTAATATCGATTTATACCTCAAAACAATTATTTGAATAATATAATATTATACAATAATATTAATAATATTTTTTTTGCCTAAGAATTGGTAATATAAATGTGCAAAAATAATTTTCTGAATTCTATGGTGGACACTTTTAACATATATTAAACTCATCCAAATCGGTTAAGCGGTTCTTAAGATAAACGGGTTTTTGATTTATCTTTCAAATACAAAATTTTTTCGAAATGACAAAAGTAAGTATGGGGGAGAAAGTCTTTGGTCAATTGCCTTTTTGATAGAAATATGTTTTTTTTTGTAAATTTATTCTTTTTTGGTTATGTGACGTCACCAAAAAAAAGTGAGATATGGGGGTTGTGAGCCACTTGGAAAAAAGTCGGTTTTGACTTTCTACGATAATATTGCAATGACGCGCAATAAAAACAGAGGAAAAACTCTCCAAAGAAGTAAAAAAAACATTAAAAAAAAGGCAAACAAAAGAGCAGCCACAAGCAAAAAGTGCTCGTATATAAAAAGAAAACAAGCCTGATGCCGTCAATCAATTTTCACTCTTCATTGATATTTTTTAATTCAGAATATGAGAAAAATTGTTAATTTTTTCATTTAATGAAGAATATTTGCTTAAAAATACGAATTTTGAACTTTACACAACCCCCAAAAATTTTCGAAATGTCAAAAAATCACTTTTTTTCAATATGAAATAAAAAAAACACCCAAAATTTTTTTTTTAAAACTAGTGATGAGGAAAGTTTTGTGCATCTTTTACCTAAATGCAAAATTTACAGAACGAAAAAATTTTTTGATTTTTGGTGAAGTTATGTTCGAAAAACAAAACTATGATCACAACCCCCACTCTCCCCTACTGATTTGGAGCTACATTTTTCGAGTAGAATTTCCACACGCGCGTGTAGGATTTCAATATCCAAACGTTGTGGTAGTCAGATTGCTGCATGAAAATGTAGAATTATTTGGGGAAATGAGCTGATTTTCGAATGTCGTGTAGATTTTGCCTCTGCCCATGCAGCATTTAACATTTCTACATTTGCATTTAGATTTTTAATTTCTACACGTCGCGTGTAGCTTTTCTGCACGTCGCGTGTGCCTTTCTGAATTCTACACGCAGCGTGTGCAATTTAACAGGGCGAAACACGTTGCGTTTAGGTTTGACGTTTCTACACGCGCCGTGTTTTTTTCTTTTTAGTACAAATCGGTACACATTCACCTAAAGCTCTGTCAGTACTTTTTTCAAACGGATTCTTCGGGTAAATTTAGAAGGTTGAAGGGTTAATTCTTTGGGTGAATTCAGTAGGGTTTGGACATAAAAAATGGGAAGAAATAAAAAACAAGGTGAACTTCATTTATTCCTTTGAAGATATCTGTTATATATTGGTTTTATAGGTTTTAGGCCTCTCTTCATTAAAGATGAACTTTTGGCCGAAATTCGATAAATTGATCAAATTTGATAAACGATTAAATTTGATTTATCATTTGGACGTGTTTTTGAGTAGCCATTAAACCAACATTTGCAATACTTTTATTTTCATTTCTTTTCGGCTACAAATTCAGCTCTAACGATGGGGGAGAAGCGGGGACAAAACCCCATAGTTGAAACTTTATGAGTACTTCTTAGTTCACCCTCCATTTTGTTCAGTGTAGCTGCACCTGTTTACGTAGTTTACATTTCGATGTGCGAGTTGACACCACAATTGGCATGGACATTGGCAATCTAATCGTTAATAATGCACAGGCTCGAGTCCAGGGCAATCTCCGTCTCCATCTCAATCTCGATGATGTGGTTAATGCCAATTGATGCCATTTACTTGGTCATGGAAGCGGTAGCAGCTAATCATTGCCATCAGCTTAGGTCTGTGGGAAAAACTTACGCTCTATGTTGTGTGTGTGTGTGTGTGTTTGTGAGAGTGTGAGTGGTGACAGGACAATGCCGAGGCGATTATCCTGCTCAACTGTCTGCCTGGCCGGCTGCTGATAAACGGCAGCACAAACTTTTGCCTGTTTCTATGTGTCTGTGTTTTTGTTTGCAACGGAAATGCAATTCAAATAAGGTCACTTGGAGAGTCCTGTACAGGACAATGACTACATCAACGACAGCCCAACGCTCGACTGCACTTTGCCTCCACATTTGATGCATATTTGATTAAGTGCATGCAATTTCAATGCTGACAACCCGACGACGATGGGACGATGGCAATGACAGCTTCAGCTACTCGTAACTGCCAGCAGCATTTGCATAATTGGATATGTATGGATCCAGAGGCGGCAACTTGATCTGTAAATGCAAAGCAAAGTTTCGCCATTCGTTGACATGTCAGTGCATTTTTCATTTAATCAATATGAGAGGAGCGGCAGCGGGTTGTAGTTATAAACGAGATCAACCCAAACCAGTTTTTCCAGCTGACAATGAATGTTCAGTAATTAATTAGGACACTGCACTGAAAGGGCAATTAGTTTGGACAGACAGGGTGAGAGCTTTGCAAATGGAAAATTAAGTTAAAAACAGAAATACCACCCCTCGTATTTTCTATATTAGCTACGAGAGTTCGTACGTGATTCCTACGTAATTTAAATGATTAATTCTCTAATCGTAGCACCAGATCTTTCCATGCTGATTGGCTTTTGGGTACAGCGATTGAAAGCACTTTAAATCATTCCAAAATTGAAATTTCCCTCTTGTTTTTTGTCAGCCCCTGAAGGCAGCCCTTTTTATACATCTTATTGTCTTCGTCAGGTGCAAAAAATTAAATTTTTAAGCGGATTTTGGTATTAGTTAATGGCTTAGGCCAGAAGGCTTTTTGCAGACACACAGACCCAGACCCAGCTCCTCTTCACGCAAGAAGCTGCCGGCGCAGTTTTGTATATAAAGTGAATATAATTGGATTTTGTGCGACGAGAGTGAGAGCGAGATACGCGTATTCATTTGGAATGCAGCGGGGCACAAAAAAGTCGATAATGGTGTCGGGAGTGAGAGCTCAAAGTGCTATGTTCATGTCGAAGGTCCTTAAATATTTGGTCACGGGGCCAAAGGGGCGACGGCGACGGCGACAGCGAAATGGGGTCGACAGGTTGGCCAGGTATGCCCAGGCTTCTGTTCCAAGAGGCCAAGACAAATTTGTGAAAGCAATTTACAGTTATTAAAGCTTTTAGTGGGATCAAAAAGCAGGCACTCTCCTTGTCTCCTTGTCTCCCAGGGCATTAAATTTAATATCGTAATTGAATAATTTCTTGGAGAGCAGAAAACTATGTGTGCAAGTGGAGGAGCATCAAAGACTCCAGCTAAAACACATTAACTAATTGATTACCACTTGACGAGTGACATTTATCTTTATAATTTGGCTTTCTTAATTGAAATCACAGAGGAGAGGCTCTGCAAGGCGTGTGAGATTAATGGTAATAGAAGCCCACAACACCCACACGCCAAGTAACAAAATCCAGTGTTATTAATGATCTCGCTCGCTCTCCCACGTAAAAGGCGTAAGATGTTCTGCCAATTGCCGGGAATTTCCCTTTATTCATTCATTCATTCATTCCATAAATATTACTTAATTCTCTTGGTGCTTGACATTTATAACAATTAAATGTGAGGATTGCCAAGGCTAATTGTTCGCTCGCTGTCTTTAAAAATAAACAATGACAAGGACACACCACCCGCCTCCCATATAGTGGGAGTCCATAACATAATAGAAATCCAGCCAGGGACAAGTGTGCTCAAAAGAATCTGATAAGCACAATGAAGATGTCCGTATAATGTCCTACCCCACCCTCGGCATAATGGCTGGGGCTGGTTTTAGCTTTTAGATATATTTTTTATTGGAAAATGAACTTCTGCGGCACAGGAATGTGGCACACAGACACAGTGAGGGTGAGTGAAAGAGAGAGGGAGAGGGAGGGAGGGGGGAATATAAATCGTTGTTCAAATTAAAAGTGACATGCCATTATTTAGATAAAGATATGAAGCCTGCATTTAGGCAAAAAAAACCAAGTCAAATGAAGGACACAGTCCAGTCAATGACAATATTTGTCCTGCCAAATGAAAGAACTCTAGTGGGTGCTTGGGTGGTGAAGTGCAAAGCCATACGAATTCAACTTCAAGCAAATGTCAGACTTTTGTGCCGTTTTCCTTTATGTCCGTCCCAGAAGTACTCAAACGTTTGCTGTTTTTAAATTCTTAGCACATCTTAGATTTTACATAGACCTTCGTTAAGGTTTGTGGAGCGCATATTGAAGGTATAATTTGGAACAGAGGGCACGAACATACTCGCCAATTTAGTCATGCTTCACTGTGTGTTCGAGAGAGACAGAGTCACATTTTCGCGCTCTCTTCTTGGGGAAACCTGTTTTGGAAAATCCTTGACCAAGTGGGAGAACATGCTCAAAGAAGTCTGATCGAATTCAAACTCGGTTCCGTCCGTCCTTCTGTATGAACGCACAGATTTCTGAAATGGGAAGAGATAGAGGTTTGAAATGTATGAAACATAAATTTCTTATACTTGCGGGCAGATTAAGTTTATTTTCCTTTTTGCCACGTCCCCTACCACCCCCGCAATTTGGAAAAAAAGTGAATTTCTCCCACAGTTTTGGAGATATATTTTTTTAAAGTTAAAATTTTTTACAAGTAGTAGTAGTATTTTATTTTGAAAAACAGAAGGGCTTGGTTTTAAACCATCAGCCATTTTTTAACTTATCATAATAAAAAAAAATTTCTTAAATTTTAGACAGCACACTGACAATATAAAACTATGGATGGAAGAAAATCCGAGTTGCAAATTTAAAAACAAAATTTTAAGAACAAATTTAACGGCAAGAAGTGACATTTCGGTTATTGACTAGTTATAAGTATTCGGTTAAGATAGTAAGGCGGTATTTTAGCGCATGTTGCAAAAACGAAGACAGTATCTCCCAGTTCTCTCCATTCAACCAGCTTACAATCTCGGTTTCCGATAGTGCAGGTTTGTTGAGGTACAAACTCCGTAGCTCTCCCAAGATTGGACAAACCCCGATCAAATGCGCAACATTCTCAGTTACACGGAGGTTGCAGAGTGTACAGTCAGTATTGATGGAGCTTACGTGCGGCCTGTAATTCAGATTTAGCATCTCGCAACGAGCACGGCATATAGTGGAGATCGTTTGGATGCCAAAGTGGTCTTGAAAGTAGTTCAGAGTTCCAAGGTTGTGGTTCAAGCTTTTGTAAATTGTTCTTGACTCACTTAGGGACGCCAGATATTTGAAATTTTCTCTTTCCCGTAACTCGATGTTCTCCAGTATCAGCTTATGTGAGGCTTCCCAAGACTCAGGACAATCAAGGTTGATATCGACATTGCAAGTAGAAGCTGTGGCTTGCCATTTCTCGAACACTTGCGTTTTGCTAGCTAACATCATGTCTGCTACAATTCTGGGCAGTCTTTCGCTGGGCATATCAAAGATCTTACGGATGTATTTGAAGTGCGTTTGAAGACAGTACAGGTGCAGAGTTGGCAGGCCGGTTTCCAAGTGGATGGCGTAATTTGGAGTTGTGTTTGGCAGTTTAAAGATCCGTTTAACAAACATCCTTTGAAGTCGCTCAACTTCTTCATACTGGGTACATCCCCATAGTTGCGACGCATAGCACATCACAGACCTAACCGCAGCTTCAAACAGTCGAAATTTTGTGCTTGCCAGGATAAGCGGTTTCCCAAAAAAGTTTTTCCATGAGCAGTTTATCGCTTTCTTCGAGTCCAGTAATTTCTCTTGGAGGTGAGGCCTAAAATTCATGTTTCCTGTTAGGGTGACACCCAGGTATTTAAACCTAGTTACAGTCTCCAGTTCGGCATCATTTAAAACCATTTATCGGCTTTAGGCGTTCGACCACGGCCGTCTTTTATAACCAGTACCTTTGTCTTCTGCACGTTTATCTGTAGACTCCACAGTTGACAGTAGTCGTATAGCTCATTTATCATGCTCTGGAGCATTTCAGGGGAATCAGCCAGTAACGCCATGTCATCAGCGTACATCAAGGGTTTATGTTGCAACCATTAACATCAACTTTTCCGGGCAGGAATGATAATATGTCGTCGATATATAATGAAAACAAGAGTGGGCTGAGGAGACATCCTTGTTTTACTCCGGTGTTGTTTGGGAACCAGGCCGAGAGCTCACATCCGTCCCAAACAGAAAAGCGATTATCTTCATACAGCCTGTTCAACGTGTTAATAAATTTCGTCGATACCCCAAAATGACTTAGCTTTTAATATAAGCTATGACGGTTTATTGTGTCAAATGCAGCCTTAAAATCGATAAAGCAAATATTGAGTTTTCTTTTCCTGTCTAGGTAGGTTTGGGAGATATATAGTTTGTACTAGTACTAGATACTAGATATATAGTTTGTACTAGTGTTGTGAAAACATCGATAGTGAGCACTATCGATAGTTTGAACATCGATACTATTCCACTACTATCGATAGTACTATCGAAAAATTTTCTATTAAATTAATGAACGACAAATTAGCAACAACAAAAATCAAATATTTTTATTTCCATATTATCCATGAAATTGCAAAGAAAGAAATAAAATTATATCATAGGTAATTCATGACAAATTAAGACATTTTTACTCTTACTTTGTTACAATATTAAGTTTGCTCCGATACATCGATAGCGGGTCACAACAATCGATTGTTTGCCAAATACACAATCATCGATAGTATCGATAGTGCTATCGATGTTTTTACAACACTAGTTTGTACCTTCTAGAGATGTTTAGTAATCAAGATTATTTATCGAATTGCCCAACAAATAGTAAAGATCGTATAAACGATTCTCAAACTATGACTAAGAGAATGTTCGCTGCCCCAGCGCAGCAGCAGCGTTGCTCTCTCTGTACTGCAGGTACAGAGTATACTACAATAGGGCTTGACCGACTTGCTTACTTGTTTATTTATACGATTGACCTCAAGTCCGGGTTGTAAGCTTAGTATGTGTGCAAAATAATTAGAGATTTAGTTCCTTCCCCACTCAAAGAGAAAAAATTTAGAATTTCATACTTGGATCAAGAATGTTGTCAAGATTGAAAGTACTTCATTGAAAAGCGAATTTACTAATCCAAAAATGAACTTTTGATCCCAAATATTTTAATCCTTGAGTTATGAATGCTATAATCGCCAATTATGCTTGCTCTTTTCTTTCAGTAACTTCTACTCATTCTGCTCGCGTAAAAAGACAAATTTAGTATGAATTTCAATAGATTTACTAAGCGAATTTAATGAAAATTTAAGTACAAAGGCTATATTAGAGATAGAGCCACAAATGCATGTAGTTAAGTGTACACTATTCCCAGAAGAGCGACAATTTTTAAAAGCTCAATAAGATCCGAGCAAAAACACCAGAGTTGTGCATGAAACAGTTTTGCTTAGTGAAGCAGGGTGTGTGTGTAAGTGTGCACTAGGTCGGACCTCAAAACGACAAAATGGAAAAACTTAGGTCTTGGCATTCCGAAAGCTAGTATTTGCTGTATAACTAATAATTGAGAAAGCAAAAAATGTTATTTTAATTTTAAATGGGCGCGACAAGTCTGTAAAGTTGTAAAAACAAATTACTCATACGACCAGCACAAACAAATTTTGTTACAACGAAATTATTAGTTCAATTTTTGTCATCTTTTGATATTCAACAATCAAGAGTGATATAATTTAGTATTTATACAAAAACCGAAAATTCCACCCACACAGGTATTTAAATTGAATACATATACATACAAATTTGGCAAAAATCTAATCCTTTTATTTCATGTATAAATCAAGCGAATATTTTCCCACCTGAAATTAGTTTTCTCGGAAAACCGCAATAGCATAAATCAAATTACTATGGAAAACAGTTTGTTGTTCAAACTCAATCCATCCATCATTGATCGTCATTTACCTATAAGCACACTGTACTGTGTGTACAATGTACTGATGCATCCCAGCTTCTTACACGATAAAAAAATTCAAGTCAGGCAGTTTATGTACTGTCTGCAGCACATTACATACAATAAACAATTCTTACTTTGTACTATAACAAACAAATTTTAAATATTCAATGGTTCCATTTTGGATTATGTCAACTTAATTCACAAAATAATCAAAAAATCAAAAGTACTTCAATTTTATGAAATTGTCGGAATGGTGTAGAGTAGACTAAAGGAGTAGAAGAGGAATTTTTTTTGAAACTACAATTTAAAAAAAAACCAGAGCTATAAATGATAGTAAGTTTCCAAGAAGTGGCACCACTAGAGAAATCACTCCGTCAAAATATTGACAGAGAGAGCAGAGCGATGAGAATAAAAAAGTAGTACTAAAGGTGAACCCCGACGAAAAAAAATTTTTCCGGAGAAAATAGCGTTACACACGTTAGAGCTAGATTAAAAAAGAAAAGAAAATATTAAAAAAAAAAAAAAGAAAAGGGGTAGAGCCATTTTACATTTTTACTTAGCTTAAGCTCGAAACCGGAACTTCAGGCGATGAACCGAAGAGTCATTTCAAACGAGAGTTGAAAGCCGAGGGAGTTATAAATAAAAAAAAAAAAAAAAAGTAAAAAATAAAATTTAAAATAATAAAAAAAATAAAATATAAATAAAAAAAAAAAAAAAAAATAAAAAAAAAATATTTGTTAAAAAAAAAAAAAAGGAAAAAAAATAAAAAAAAAAAAAAAAAATAAAAAAAAAAAAAAATAAGATCAAAAAAAAGACTATAAAGCTATGTAGAGAACACAAAAATTGTCCGCTAAGCTTGGGCACATCGTTTAGCACCACAAGAATTTTTTCAGGTAAAATTATAATAGTTATTGTTTAGTTGCCTTGGTCGACAACTATCAATAAATATTATATAATATATGTTTTTGATTGAATCTTATTGTGGTTTTCAGAAATAGACAGATATTGAGTATTCTAGGTTCTAAATTTAAAAAAAGTTACTCTGATAGGTTTTCTCTGTTTAATGGGGGAGGAGGATGAATTTCCATATGTATTTATATAAATTCAATTTACTTTCATAGATATTTGTAGATAAATGAAAATCTGATCGCTTTGTTGATGTATCGTTCGTATGTTTGTCTGTTTCTGTCTTCAGTGAGCTTGCTGCCGTTTACTTTATGCAAAGTGTCCTCCCCGTTTGTATTTCATGCATTGTCCTATTTCCGTTATGTGAAACAACTCTATTTGGATTCAGCTTTGGGGCATATGCTACCGTTTCCATTCTTAATCTGTCTCTCCCTCTTAATGCTTCGTCCATCAAAGCCACACGCACTCTTGACCTTCTGACACTGTCAGTTTGGTTTAAAGTCTTCGCTGTGTTTTGTTTTCTCTTCATTTTTGGGTTTTTTTTTTTTTTGCATTTCAACATTTGTCAAATGTCTCCGAGGCTGTTGCTTAAATTTACTTTATGAAATCCACTTTGAAGTCCTTGCTGCCTGTTTGTTTCTGTCATTTTATTGAACTTTATTGAACTGTAAAAACAAGCATAAATAAAAATTGTCGTTGCTAAATGAAAGAGAGATGGGATAGCTGCGATTGCACCGTACATATGGATTGAAAGATGGCCAAGGCGAGGCCGCGTAGCGTGTAACGTCCATTACCATACATACATATGTAGGTAGTAGTATGTGCGCGACTGGGCGTGGTTGCTTTTATGGCGCCCACCTGAATGAATGAATGGATTTTTAGGGCTTTTCGAGTATGTATTTTTATGGAAGTCGTGGTTCCTGTTATGCCATTGTTTGTTGTTGTTCTAAGCAAGGGCGTTGGGAATTTTATTGGATTTCTGGTATATTTTTTTCTTCTGGTTGTTCCCAGCTTGTTGCTGTTGATGGATTAGCGCCGTAAGCCAAACAGGTGCCCCCGAAAAGCCGTTTGCCATTCAATGCATCATCAAATGGACGCACAATTGACAGCCTTGGGGGGTTGAGAGAAAGGGAAAGAGTGCTTTGTCATCAGATGGTTAAATGAAGGTTTAAAGAATTTATCAAAGTGGTTTTTTAAAAATTTAAAAAACTTTTTCCGTATTAGTTATTGCTGAATTTAAAACATTTAAGACTATGTTAACTCGATTTCGTGGGTTTAAGTTTGATTGACTATGAACATTAGAGCGGTCCCCAAACCGGCAAAATGGAAAAAAGGAGGTCTCAGCATTCCCAAAGCTTATATTTGTTGTATAATTAATAATTGTGAAAATCAAAAAATTTTATTTTAATTTTAAATGGGCGCGACAGGGTATCAAAGTTTTAAAAAATATTAATCACAAGACACGTTCACCATATACAAATTTTTACCAACGAAGTTATTAGTTCATTTCAATTGCTGTCATAGCTTGAAATTAAAAAAGGGATCTACATTTGTGGAAATAAAATGTTTACAAATTTGAATAGTTTATATTTATTTACAAATGAAAAATATATGATAATACGCAACACTGCGTATGAGTTATTTACAAAATCTTTAAATGCCATTCGCGGCCGTTAAAACTCGACTTTTTATCTTTTTCTTTTATTTACGCAAATTATACATGAAAAAGTTCCAGATAGATATCAGAGGGTGAGAGCATGACCTTAAAAATTTCATATACATGGGGCCCGCTCTAATGAACATCCACACACCCTGAAGATCAATCATATTTGTTTAGTCACAGTTTCAGAATATGAGAAAATGTATAATAGAAAATTCAATTTAAGTATCGAAGCTCTTATTTTAAAATGACGGCTCTGACAATTTTTTTGTAGGCCCCTTCTAAGATTCTGTCCCGATGAAAGCGCTTTTTATGCGTTAGATAAAGGATGTTTCTACAAAAGTGGGAAGATCTTTTCAGTTTAAAAAAAGTGATTAAATTTAATTTCGGATTTTAGGATGGACTCTTTTCTGGGTGTATTATCTTTTGTATTTTAGTTTAAAGGTCGCAAGTGTCAACCTTAGTGACTTTCATTCGGTGGAAGTTGAGTTGAAATGGAAAGTCCAGCGAGGTGTTCAGCCATCTCTACACTCAAAAGAAAGCACAACGATTCGGTCTTAAAAATAACGCTCTTGATTTTATTCTGTTTCGATATAGAATTTGGTAAGAACGATGCGCTCTTGAAAATTTTTACTTTGAGTACGAATCGTTCTTAAACTCTAAATTGACCTTAATGAAAAATATAAATAAAATTCTTGATTCAAGAAAAAATTTTAAACTTTAGATCATTTCTCGTTCTTGGTTAAAAACGAGCTCTTATTTTAGGTTCAAATCGATCTTAGATAACATAAATTAATCAAGATCATGCTTATTTTGAGCTTCAGAATCCAGCATCGTGCTTAACATATAAACCCAAATTGAAATCCAAAATTTATGGATTTTTAAAAACGAGAAATTCCGTAATTAAATCAAGAATTCCCCTGGTTATTTTAAAAATAAATATTTTTGATTCAAGGCCTGATTTCAGATGACATACACTTTTATTTCGGCACAATACTTTATTTAAATAAGAATGCTTTGCAACAAAATTCAGATTTCAAAACAGTTGAAAAGTGTTTCTATTCATGTGAACTTCAACGTAAAAATTGATTTTTATGTCATCTGGAATCAGGCCTTTGAGGACGAAGATTCTTGATTTTTCTTTCAGAGTAGCTCTTTCCGTTAAAATTTCATGGTCTTAGATGTACTTAAATTAATTACGAACCATTCAAGAATAAAAAAACTTTCCTCTTTATTTCCTTTGGATTTTTCAGCCTTAGAGGGTATATTTAAATTATCCAGATGTTTTAAAGCATAAGAGAAAGGCAGCATCTTCAACCACATAAAGTGTACATTAGGTCGGACATTTTGTATGTAAATAATGTAAGGCCATACTGATACCCCCTTTCAACGATGCGTTTTCGTCTAAAAAAGCATAACAAAAAAAATTTTTGAAAAAATATAGTTTTAGGGTCAGCGTCTTGGATTCAAAGTTTATCACTCATACGTACCGTTGCCCTTGCTTACATTTTTAATTTTTAAGTAGTTGGCTTAGACTTGGTTTGAAGTCATAACTTTTGACAAAAAGGTACCTTGACCATTGAAAATTTTTTTTTTTATATAGCCAAGACATGAAAATAATATTTACTAAATATAATTTTATTCGGAATAGTAAATTACTGCAAAATTTCTACTATTCTGCGCTGTTCACTTCTAGATGAAAGTAAGATTTACACTTAGAGGCTATCAGGATATCTTTGAAGTAAGGTCCCACACGAACTGAAGTGGTGCTGTTCATAACGGTTGCAGCCGTTCCTGCGAATAGTCTATTTTTACAGTGATGCTTATAAATTGACTTAGATATGATGATTCCAATTCTTTCAGGATCTAAAAATCATGCGGGCTACTATACTACTAAGGGCAAAAATACAGGCAATTTGTAGAAAAATCAAAAAAATCTTTATTTATTATTGTAAATTCATTTTCCCCTGAAAGTAGTCTCCCTCGGATCATGCCCTTGTGGACCCCGCTTGTGGACAATGCTGACCCAACCTGCAAGCCAAACTAATCGCACTTTCTGGAATCAACCAGTCTTAAAATTTAGTCCGTACAAGAGCGTGGATAAAACGCATCTCTTCATTGGAAATGGCATACGCAAAAATTAGGTATGAGAGCAAAATACATTCGATTACATTCGAGGTTAAACATGATCTAAAATTTTTTTTGATTTTTTAATTTGTTATGTACACCCTAAAAGTAATCGTTTAAGATGGTATCAGTTAATTTTTTATCGGGGTTCACCATTAGTTTACATATATATGGGCATTTCCATAGTTAAGGTCCACCCGAAATTGAAAAAATTGTTTTTTTTTAAATAATTTTTTCTTAACATAACATTGAAAACAAAAATCAAAATAAATCTTAAAATGTAAGTACAGCTTTTCTGAATCTTTACTATAAGAAAATTGGCCTGAATACCGAAGATATGTCCATTTCACTGTTAGCTTTTTTTTTTAAGATGTCGCGTGATAAATGTCGCGTTCTTCATAATGTTGAAGCTTATAAACACAAAACTATTGCAAATAATTGAGTATGATTGCACTCAATAAAAAGCTGCATTATTTCCTTTTATTTTAAAGTTAACTGCTTCAAAATGTTTATTTACCTTTCGCAGATTTATGAATTTTTTTAGATGCAGTCGAAAATGACTTCCATTTTTGTCGCGTGATAAATCCTATGATTTTTATATAAGGATATTTTAATCGTCAAATCGACCGAACCTCCCTTTGCACTGAATATACTGCAAACTTTACCAAAAATAGAAACAAAATCAAAAATTCGTTTTGTCTTCATATTTTTCTGCACTTTAAAGGTGTACGATTGTCGCGTTCGCGACCGGAAATGCCCATATATATTTTAGATCAGCATGACAACCTGAGTTGATATACCCATTACACTGTGTCTCTGTTGTTTTCTCTTTTGGGGTTATAAGCTATCTGGACCAATTTTTTCAGGTAAAAATACACTGTACATATAGGTCTGAACAAAGTCTATATTTGTTTTCAATGATATCAACAGCTGAATCTATAAGCCTTGTCCGTCTGTCTGTATGAACACCTAGATTTCAAAGACTAGAAAAGCTAGAGCAACCAAATTTGAAATGTAGACTCCTATTGTCTGCACGCAGATCAAGTTTACTTCAAATAACTACTATCGGCTCCACGGAAAATTTTTTTCAATAACTTCCACATCTTTAAATATATTTATCCCTAATTTCAAACTTA
>JAEIFU010004357.1:0-16023 GCA_018904235.1 Lordiphosa stackelbergi | reverse complement strand
TTGGGCGAAATGACGATTTTTCTGGCATAAAGTCAAAAATCGATGGTATTAATTTTAAAAAGTGACTCTAATTATTGAAAGTGGATACTCAATTAGATTAAAAATATTTTTTTCGGCCGGGTGGCACCTCTTCTCCTGTGGCAGCTCTCCGAAGTCAGCTGATTTATCAAAACACGTGCTTGTGAAAATTGGCGTAAAAAGGTCATTGTATTTGCAAAGTAAATAAATAGGCAAAGCTTCAACAAAAAATTCAAGTTTAATATGGAAAACGAAGCTCACGGTATGTAAAATTGATATCTGCTGTGATAAGAATCGAATTCTGTGTTTTATTGTTGTTGTCTGTTGTATTGTTCATTCTGTTTTTTGCAGAAAAATAACAAATGTAATTGTGTTCTGTGGAGTAAAACTTTTGCGGCGCATGTAGGCGCATGCAACAAAAGCAAAAAATGTCAAGTTATTTGTTAAAGCCCCTGGTATAAAGTGTTATTAATCTTTTTGCCCATTTTTGCCCTTTATCGAATAATATGCATTTTTAGTGACATATGAGTTTTCGGAAGAAACTCTGATTGATATCACTAGTTTACAAAATAAAAAAATAAATGACCCATTTCAACTGAAATATTTTTGTAGTGTAGTTTGGAATGGTGTTTTCAAAAATCAATTTCAAAAATTTTTTTACGGCTCCGTTTTTGAAATATTTTTCACTTTTTTCGGTAGGTGCTCTTACATTTTAGGCCATATCTCACTTCATAATTGTCAGATTTAGTCAAGCCAGATATGAATCGAAAGGTAATTCAGCTGCCAACGATCGCGTCAAACATTGTTTTAAAATCGGTTTGGTAGTTTTAATTTAACGACCAAATATATTTCAAAAAATTTAATTTTTGCTCAAAAATGCAAAATATTTCATTTTTAAACGCCTAGAAAAAATATAAAAAATCCAAAAAAAATTTTATTTTTTCTACTTATGCGTCGCACTTTTACAAAGACTACAAGGTATTGGTGAGGAAAATCGTGCAACACGTACCGTATATGGATCAAATTTAGTAGGCGAAATAACATTCAAAGGGCATAGCAGAATAAGCATACAAAAACTGCCCCCACTCCGATCAACACCAAAATTAAATATGTTGTTACCATCAATGAGAAACTCACTCTCCTAAATTTTTAGTCTTCTAATCGCTATTGGAGTAGAGTTATGGAGGGCGGAAAGATAAATCAAAAAAACTCGTTTATCTTAAGAACCGCTTAACCGATTTGGATGGGGTTTAATATATGTTGTAAGTGTCCACAGCATAATTCAAAAAATAATTTTTGCACATTTTTATTGCCAATTCTTAAGGCCCAAAAAAATTATGAAATTTTCAAATAATTCTTTTTGGTGTTAGCCTTTGCGACACCGACAGTTTTTTGCTGGTTTTTTCATCAAGAGGTCCCTAACAACATATAATTTTTGCAAACTACATCCCAAGGGTACTCATGGTGAAAAATAATTAAACGTTAATTTAGTACTTTTCATTAATATTTTATATATATAAGGCACACTGTAAATGAACTTAAAAGGGAGGAAATTATCTGTCAATTCTGTGTGAGTTGTTACAGTGTGCTCAATATAATAAAATATATTTGTAAAACTATTCACATATTTTATTGGTATTCACTATGAAGATGATTCCCGATGTCACTGCAAAAATTGTACATTGTTAGGGACTTCTTATTAAAAAAACCAGCAAAAAACTTTAAGAGTTGAAATCGATTTACACCTCAGAAAAATTATTTGAAAATTTTAATAATATTTTTTGTGCCTAAGAGATGGTAATAAAAAATGTGCAAAATTAATTTTCTGAATTTAATGGTGGACACTTATAACATATATTTAACCCATTCAAATCGGTTAAGCGGTTCTTAAGATAAACGAGTTTTTTGATTTATCTTTCCGCCCTCATAACTCCACTCCAATAGCGATTAGAAGACTAAAAATTTGGGAGAGCGAGTTTCTCATTGATGGTAACAACATATTTAATTTTGGTGCTGATCGGAGTGGGGGCAGTTTTTGTATGCTTATTCTGCTATGCCCTTTGATTGGGAAAATAAACTTGTATTTTTCTTCGTCTTTTGGTCACTATATGAAGTTAGCGAAAAACCAGAGCAAAAATTATAATCAAGAACCGAACAAAAGTCGAAGCAAACGGAAATTTATTTTTGAATAATCACGAAAATACCACATTTTTTTTGCACTAAATTGCTCACAGCTCCTGTGTTTGTTCATAGATTTTGATAATCGTTATCTGGTTTTCTTCGTAGAAGTGCGATTCATTAGTAGAAAAACTAAGAATAGTTTTTTTTTGATTTTTTTTATATTTTTTTTCAGGCGTTCAAAAATGAAATTTCTCGCATTTTCGAGCAAACAATTAAATTTTTTAAAATATTTTTGGTTATTGTATTCAAACTACTAAGCCGATTTAAAAACAATGTTTTACGCGATTACTGGCAGTTCAATTGCCTTTCGATTTATATCTTGCTTTACTCTATCTGACAATTAAGAAGTGAGATATGGCTTAAATCGTAAGAGCACCGAGAAAATTGGTCTCCGAACTTGCCTTACAGACTAATTTGCGGTTGGAAAGGGGCAAGTGGCAGGAAGCGTGGGTAATACACATAAGTACCAATGTTCCGAATTGTCAAATGAGCCAAATTGCACATCAAAAAGTTCGATTTTTATAAAAATGCAACGTTTTGTCCATACCATTTCAGGTAGTTGTAAGGGCGGGAAGTTAGGGCGTGGCCCAATTGACGACATTTTTTTTTCGAAATTCTAGTTTAATATAAGACACATTTACACAAAATTTCAAGGGCTAGCTTTATTTTTAGGGTTTATGCCACAAATTTTGGATAATCGCCCATAGTGCAGTCCAAGATTAAATTTGCTCTAATGCTCAAACAATAAATTTTAAAATTTCCAATGACCAAATTTATACAACTCTGAGATGAGACTTTCCACTAAAACTCCAATTAAATGGGAATACTCTTTGTGAGAATCAAACCACACCACACGAATTATAACAAGAATCGAATTTTTATAAGCAATTTTATTTGTTACCCAAGCTTAACACACACTCTACAAACCACACTTCAATCCATTTGGTTCAATCCAATGTCGATCCACTTCAATTTCAGTTCAACCGTCGAATTGCAACCGGCTCCAAGCGATCAATTCCAACAGCGTCAATGCGAATAATTCTGACGCACTGCTTGACTCAAGCGCTGCTGACAGCTAACGCTAGTGTGTAAGTATGCGAATGCAAAGCGAACGAAAAACTTTGTATAACAGTTGTGCAAACGCAATGCTAGCGCCCAGTCGGACTTTGCAGCATGTGCTTACCAAAATAAGTACATTTGGTGGCATGAAATTTCAGGAAAATAGTCACTTCATAATTTTTTGGCATGAAATATGTACAGTTTTCCACATGAAAACTCACACGTTCTTTTCTCAGGTATTCGTAAGGCTAAAAGTCGGCATATCGCGAAACGGTTCAGGCTCTTCGTCGTGGAGATCAAACACGAAGTAGAAAAACGAAGTCAGCCCCGAACGCTTAGTGAACGTTGACCAAACGAGAGAGAGAAAAGCGAAAAATTATGAAGTCAGTGAGATTTCGGCTGTGGCAGAAAAAACGCGTTGACAGAGAATATTTAAATATTTATCCCAGTCGGACTTAGATGCATTACAGATGTCCATATTTCATGCCAACTTGTCACGTCAGAAGGCATGAGAAAATCTGAAGGTTCCGTTTCGTTTGTCTTAAGAAACGCCGTGAAACACTCAGGGGTTGTTGTTGTAACCGTTAACCGTTTGGGTGACGTCACGCGGCAGCCTTCGGGCTCCGCGTTTCTCCTTACGATTTCAGTACTTCAGATGCACTGACTTTGTATATCGTAGGGAGGAAGACCTGGAAATGTATTAGCTTACGAATTCATGATTTTTGCATGCCTTTGAGTAAAATATCACCACCATAATCAACTTAACAATATTTGAGTTTATTTGCAATTTTTATTGACAATTAATTTAATATACAAACCAACAACTATTTTTGTTTACTTCTATTATTATTTTTGATTTTCGCCATGATGCATTTCGTTTCTAATATTAGGGATGATAGCGATTTGGCCTTTAAATGTGTTTTTCCTTGTAGTTTTTGCCGAAGTGACCTGTTTCATTTAAAAAAATTTATTAATAATGACAAATCAACGATAATAATAATACTTAAGTGCTATTGAGTCCCTAGATGTAATTTAATTCGATACTTACCAACAATATATTGCGCATTAATAATAATAAAAATATTATAAATATTCTCTGTCAACGCGTCTTTTTTTCTGCCACAGCAGAAATCTCACTGACTTCATAATTTTTTCGCTTTTCTCTCTCTCGTTTGGTCAACGTTCACTAAGCGTTCGGGGCTGACTTCGTTTTTCTACTTCGTGTTTGATCTCCACGACGAAGAGCCTGAACCGTTTCGCGATATGCCGACTTTTAGCCTTACGAATACCTGAGAAAAGAACGTGTGAGTTTTCATGTGGAAAACTGTACATATTTCATGCCAAAAAATGATGAAGTGACTATTTTCCTGAAATTTCATGCCACCAAATGTACTTATTTTGGTAAGCACATGCTGCAAAGTCCGACTGGGATGCTGTATGTGTGTATGTGTGTGTGTTGCGTGCCGTTGTATAAGCAAACGAAAACGTTTTTATGTACAATTGATGAACAGTTATTCAAAGGCAAAGCAAGATTGTATGTATGTGTATGTGTGGGAAATGAACTGTTATTTTGGGTACGTGGTTACACAGTAACTGCGCAACACAAATTAAAAGGTTAACTTTACCTTGTTAGCTGGGCAATTCATTTGCTTTGGCACAACTCCAATGGCTTACTCCTGAGATTCGTTCCAGATGAAGAAGCGTTGAAGTTTAGACGACGCAAAGTCCAGGCAAATCCAACAATAATCCACTTGGAAGGGGGGAGGGGGGCCAAATGCTTCCCAATCCAACTGTCCACTTAGGGGCGCCAAATGATCCGCCAAATTCAAAACACTGGCGGAGATGCTAACGACCTCCAAATGGTCTCTCAACAACTCGATCGTATTTGCTTCCAGGTTACTTGTTGAACCTTGGACTACCACTCTTATACGACAACTAACTTTAATTTGGCGACTGGCAAAAAAGCCAGCCGCCGGCTCAATATGGATGTAAGAATATACAAGAATAGAAGGCGATAGAGAGAGAATATAAGAGAGCCTTACAAAAAAAAATAATTTTTAAAATTTTTAAAAAAAAAAAAAATAATCCTTTAAATTTTTAAAAAAATAATTTTATTAAAATAATAAAGAGGCTCCGATTTTGACCAAAACTTTCAAATCTGTATAAAAACGTTTAATATTAATAATCGGTGATGTGAGACACAACATTAAAAACAAAAAAGTTTTTCTCATAAAACCCACTTTTCGACCGATAGTTTCTATGACAGCTATAAGATATAGTCATCTGATTTTGACAAAAACTTCCTAATCTATGTGAAAGCGTAAAGTATTGATAATTGCTGAAGTGGGAGCCGTTAACATTAAAAACAAAAAAAGTTTTCCATAAAACTCACTGTATTCAACCGATAGTTCCTATGGAGCAAGAAGATATAGTAAAAGTCTTGCAAATAGTGGTTTAAAGCTGGAAATGAATATTTCTATGTGTGCAAACTTCTGGGCAAAATTATAATACCCTTTGCAAGGGTATAACAAGAGAAAGTGCAAACACTGACACCAAATTGGTAGGCAATTTGCCTGGCAAATTGGACAAAAACCAATGTTGCACATGCTGGTGGAAATTTATATCATAAAAAAAAGCAAACAAACCTCGTTGGAGTGCCATAAACACACACGCCATCTAGCCATCAAACAGGACACGCCCCACCAGCAATCAAGAAGGTGGCTTCAAAGCAAAAATCAGCGCAAATCAAAACTCAAATTAAAAATGTAAAACAAAAAGCTGAGAAATGATTCAACTTAAATGAAGCGCCAAATTAGAAAATATTAAACATAGAAAACAACAACAACAACAACAATTTTCTGCGCCTTTGTTGTGGCTGGTGCTGCCACTTGAGGCGGAAGCGCTTTCATTTACAATATAGAACAACAATGCCCAAGGATTCGAGGATGCAGCCAGCCCGTTTGGAAGATACAAACCAAGCGAATGCTAAAGATAAATATGCCATTGAAATCGGCAATGAATGAGGGTTACCTCCCCGCCCCCAAAGGAAGGTGAGGGGGGTGCCATTGTGTTATTACGGCTGTAATACGCTTTGCGAAGAGATTACAATGTCTGATTATTTTGTTATTAATAAATACAAAAGCGTGACACAAACACACACGCCAAATAACCAAACATGCACATAAACAAATCAGAAATGTGGCTAAGGGAATGGGTAACGTGATCGGAAAGAAGGGTATGTCCCAAAAACGAAAGGTAGAATCTATCATAGAGAAGTTTTACGTTTTCCGAATCTGTTTTAGAAAGTGCAGCAAAAAGTCAAGGTTTTTGATATTTTGAAATAGCCACAATGTTATATTTTGTCCTATATAAGTCATGATATATGCAAAACCTCCATGTTTAATCAAGTGACCCTATCCATTATCTTTTTCTTCCAATAGTTATATTTCTTAGCGTCAAAATTAATTTTCTTCTGAAATTTGTTTAAATCAAGAAAACTATTTGGGAACCTATTTTTTATGAGCTCAAGCAAATCATCTAACTGAATCTCCCAGCCTAGTGTTATAAAGTTGCAGTTTTTCAAATGAGAGAATAAATATAAACAATTTTAATTCATACAAAACAGGATCATGGGAGCATGAAGATTAAAAGTCATGCAATATACTTTACTAAATGTTGTTGTTGTAATAATATTTCTCATCAACGTGGTAGAAAGGGTCAGTACTTAAAACTAACTGGCTTTTTGCAGACAGGTCCAAGAACTTGGTCATGAATTTCACTTAAAAATAAGTAGAGTGAGAAATTTAAAAAAAAAAGCCACGTGCCAAACGTTTAACCGATGAGGAAAAAGGCATGATCACTGCATACAAAGAGACTGGTTATAGTGTTAACAAAATATCAAAACTAATTTGGTGGTACAAGGTGTGCTATCATCAATTTTTTGAACAATCCTTCAAACTATGGAATAAAACGCAGCTCTGGGTGTACCCCAAAATTTTCTGAAAGGGATAAGCGTCGAATTTTACAGAAAGCGAGCAATTCAAGAGTGTATTGCAGGACACTTACATCTCTAAGCAAACGACAGTATGGCGAACTTTAAAATGCTCTAATCACAAAGTCAGAAGTGTAATAAAGAAGTTACCATGCCTCCTAACCCGCCACAAACAAGTGCGCCTACTATTTGCATCGAATAACTTAAATACTGTATGTTCAGCTTCTCTGATGAAAAGAAATTCAATTTAGATGGTCCAGATGGAATAAGAAGTTATTGGAGTGATTTAAGAAAGGACCCCTCATATTTTCAAAAACGAATTTTGGTGGTAAAAATGGTTTGGGGAGCATTTACAAGATGTGGCACTCTGGAACTGCGTTTTGTAAGCTCAAGAATGAACAGTTTTGACTATGTGGATGTGTTGGAACGAAGTCTTCTTCCATTCCAGCAATATAACAGGGGAAAAGCCATTTATATATTAATGCAAGAGAATGCCCGTATCCTTACAAGTCGCCAAACGAAAGCATTTTTTTTATCATGCTAAGTGGGGTGAATGGACTGGCCAGCTTGTTCACCTGATCACACCAATCGAAAAACATATAGATAATTCTGGCAAGGCGTGTTTATGCAGAAAACAGAAAATTTGATAGCGTTGGAGAGTTAAAACTAGCTATTTTGGCCGAGTGGAATAAATTGGGAAGAATTTATCCTCAAAAACTTGATAGATTCAATGAGGAAGAGATTGTTTGAGATGGGAAAGGCTCATGGAAGCTTAAAAAGTTCAAATTCTGAAGGACTATTAATAACAAATTCTTGGCTTTAACCGGCACTGCGTAAAAAGAAACTTCCCAACCATATAAAAAAACTGTGGCAGAATTTTTAGTTGACCTTTATTGCTTGTGTATCAGCAACATGAACGCAATCCACAGTTTTTTATCGATAGTTGGCATATCGATAGCGTGTGTGGATGGAGAGAACAGCTGATGCACAGCGCAGGAATATATTGCCAACAATTATTTTGGATGTGATGAGCGAAAATTTTGGGAAGAATGCTTTTATATTTTGTTTGTAATACATTTGGCGGGAAACCATCAACGTGCAAAGATTGGTAGAGATAGTTTTTTAAGGCACCCTTTTGCCAAATTATTGAGGCCGCGAGGGATGTTTTCCATAGACAAAAAGGTCGGAGAGATGTCTAGAACGGTTAAGATGCCTTCTTAATCTGTGTGTCGTTAGATCATAGGCAAATCTATTTAGAGTGGTACACCTTGGTCATGATACTTGCTTACCTTTGTTGTGCATATTATTAATTTGAGCGCATAATGGCAGCGTGCAATAACGCCAGTGGTAGTTGTATGCATCACATGCGCCCCACATAGATGACTCCTTTTTGGGGCTACCCATAAAATCCGAGGCACGGTGGAGCAGCCGTAAGAGCCCAAAAAAAATGGAGCTGTCAACATAGACTTTCCCAGTATGGTCGAGCTCACAATTTAAAAAGGAATTAGCCACGTTGCTCCGTATAGATCTAACAATTGAGTTGACAAAATCCTTAATGTGAATGCGGTGTTTTTAGGCAATCTTGTATCCGACGATGAAAGACTTCACTTGATTGGCGTACAACGAAGAGGTCATACTACTTTGGAGAAGATTGCATTATAAAATAATGCAGTTAAGAACGTGCTGCAGTGATGTTTTGTGCCATCCGAACACACAGCAAAGTGTCATGCCATCGGTAGATCATCCCCAAGTATAAAGTATGGGCACATACTCGAGCAGCATGCTTCCTCCAGAAAATGCTTTTTATTTTTTAATTTGTTTAAATTCCAATAGTTAACAGTGCTTAACAGCTGATTGATCCGAGTGACCTTCCACCCTTTCGGTGCGTGGTCACACTGTTTTAGTTAGTTAATACACACAAGGAAATAGATAGCAAATTCCTGGCGGAATTTTCCGCAGTGCTGGATACAGGCCTTTAACCTAAATTGTGGGGGGTTGTGATCATCGTTTTGTTTTCGAACATAACTTTGCCAAAAATCAATATTTTTTCTGTTCTGTAAATTTTGTATTTTAGTTAGAAAGATGCATGTTTTAACTTTGCTCATCCTTAGTTTTCCAAAACAATTTTTTGGTATATTCATTGCGGATTGTAAAAAAAAGGGATTTTTTGACATTTCGAAAATTTATGGGTTCAAAGTTCAAAAGTTTGAAATTCGTGATTTTAAGCAAATATTCTTTATTAAAGAAAAAAATTGATAATTTTTTGTCATGTTCTGAATTAAGGAATATTAATGAAAAAAAAATGGATTGACGGCAGCGGGCTTGTTTTCTTTTATATACGAGCACATTTCGCATGGTGGTTGTTCTATTGTTTGTTTTTTAATGTTTTTATACCCTTGCAAAGGGTATCATAATTTTGCTCAGAAGTTTGCAACGCTATACAAATATTCATTTCCGACCCTATAAGCTATATATATTCTTGATCAGTGTGACGAGCTGAAGTTGATTGAGCTTTGTCCGTCCGTCTATCTGTCCGTCTGTCTGTTTCTACGCAAACTAGTGTCTCAGTTTGAAAGCTATCAGAGCTGAAACTTTGCACAGGTCTTCTTTATAGCTGCCATAGGAACTGTTGGGAGCAGAAGCGCTGACCTAATTTAGATTAATTTTATATATCATATTTAAATGTAAATGCCTTTTGGCCATTGTTTGCTTTGAAAGTAAAATGTATATAAACAAACATCAAAACCAAAGTTCACATAATTAACTCTCCCGCTCAAAGCTTTTATCTTTGAGCTTTTCTTATCTGAGCGGAGCTTTGGGATGCAGCAGCTGGCTAGCGGCCGTCAGCTATTGCGTCTATCAACTCACTGCAACTCCAGAGATCAGCAAATAAACATTTAATAATCCGAAGTGAATCGAATTTTATTAATTGGCAAATAAAGGTGATAAATTCGTTATCCTCCTCTAAACAGGAACTATCGGTCGAAAAGTGGGTCTTATTTAGAAAAATTGTTTGTTTTAATGCTGGCGTTCTTAAACTCTATTGTATTAAAACATTTGCAGGGTAAAAAAACTTCGGCAAAGGTAAAGTTGGCTTGGCCTTCTCGTTTTTATCAAATTTTGGTTTTAAGGGTTCGCCCTGGATCACTTTCTAGAATATGTAGTTATTTGTTTCAGTTCCTTTTAAATAAAACGTACAAACGTTGTTGTTAACTTAAAAACGGTTGCTGTGCCTAGAAACTATCAATGCTGTGTCTGAATTAAAGCTGCATGCTCAGCGTGTAGGTATACCGTGAAATTAAGGGGTGCTTGGGCGTAAGCATTTTTCGGAACCCGAACATTCCATGTTCCGCTATATAAATTGATTGTCCAAAATAAAATAAAATTTTAAAGTCTTAAACTGATCATGGTTAGATATGAGCAGAACAGCCAAACCAAAACTAACATGTATTTTCATTACGACAATCATTCCACAAAAATTAGCTGGTGAAAAACTTTGATGCAAATGGCCGGCAAAAATTAAAAAATAATTTAAAAAAGGGTATAATATTTATTTATAAAAGTATTTATTTTGTTATTTGGATAAGCTTGTCAGTTCTCTTTGATGCATGGGATCACGTTTGTACAACGCTTTCCATCAAGTCCTTCACTAGTTTCCGCCCCTCAGGATCAGAACTCAATTCTATTGCATTTTATGAAGCGATATCAAAATGCCTTTCAAATAGTCCATAAAATTTCTTTCTCGGCGGGTACAAATCATTATAGCGACATTTTTTCCACTTATTGATCATTAAGTCTTCTTAAGCTTCTGCACACATTTCTTTCCTAGTTGCATGGTAAGCCCGAATAATATCAATACACTATCAATTTGTGCGGTATAGGCAGTCCCTCAAAGAGCAATTTTGTCCTCAAATATTTTGCAAGACATCTTTTCTATATGGTAGATTTGCTGAGTGCAGCTCTGCCCGCAACGTGCCAGTCAAATTAATGGTATTCGAGTCCTCTATCTGATTTTTGCTTTGCATAAAATATTTTTAAAAATAGATTTTAAATTCAACAACAATGTTTGACATCTCAAAGGTTACTTCTACGATAAAGTAAAATGAAAAATAGAGGAAAGCTAACTTCGACTCGACCGAAGTTTATATACCCTTGGAGCATGATATATTTCTGCTAGTTTTTATATGGCAGCTATACGATATATTCATCCGGTATTGATCAAATTCTCCAAAATTGTGTTGAAACAGATAATATACATTACTGGAACGTACAAAGACGCTACCATTGAAAAAAAAAACAGTTTATCTCACTAAAACTATTTTCTCGACCGATCATTCCTATGGCAGCTATATGCTATAGTCATCCGATTTGAATCAGACTTAACAGAATTGTGTGTTAGCATATCATATTGACCAGAAATGAGTTTGGGAGCGATAGCATTGAAAACAAAAAAGTTTTTCATACTAAAACTTTTTTTTAGACCTATCTTTTGTATGGCAGCTATACCATATAGTTGTCCAATTTGCATAAAACTTGCTGAAATTATGTAAAAGCATAAAGAACTCATAAATACGAGGGTTGGGAGCGATAGCATTGAAAACAAAAAAGTTTTTCTCACTAGAACTACTTTTTTAACCGATCGTTCCCATGGCAGCTATATGCTATAGTCATCCGAACCGGCCGGTTCCGACAAATGTGCAGCGTATTTGTAGCAAAAGACTTCGTGCAAAGTTCTGAAGGACTATTAATAACAAATTCTTGCTTAACCTAAATTGTGGGGGGTTGTGATCATCGTTTTGTTTTTCGAACATAACTTTGCCAAAAATCAATATTTTTTCTGTTCTGTAAATTTTGTATTTTAGTTAGAAGATGCATGTTTTAACTTTGCTCATCCTTAGTTTCCAAAACGGATTTTTTGGGTATATTCATTGCAGATTGTAAAAAAGAAGGGATTTTTGACATTTCCGAAAATTTATGGGTTCAAAATTAATAAGTTTGAAATTCGTGATTTTAAGCAAATATTCTTTATTAAAAGAAAAAATTGACAATTTTTTCATGTTCTGAATTAAGGAATATTAATGAAAAAAATGGATTGACGGCAGCGGGCTTGTTTTCTTTTATATACGAGCACATTTCGCATGGTGGTTGTTCTATTGTTTGTTTTTATACACTTGAAAAGTGTATTATAATTTGCCCGGAAGTGTGCAACGCATCATCTCCGACCCATTACTTGCTCAGCATGACGAGCTGAGTCGATTAAGCTTTGTCCGTCCGTCTGTCCGTCTGTCCGTCTGTCTGTTTCTACGCAAACTAGTCCCTCAGTTTTGGAGCTATCGAGCTGAAACTTTGCACAGAGTCTTCTTTTTACTGCACGCAGCTAATATGTCGGAACCGATCGGATCGGATGACTACTTCTTGTAGCTGCCATACAAATGTTCGTTCGAAAATGGATTTTGTAAGAAAACTGGGTTGTTCTCAATATTACTGCTCTCAAACACGGTCATGGGTAATATGTACGTTTTTTAAGCTGATCTGCGAAGTTTGGTCGAAGTCGCTAACCGTTGAGACAAGCTATTTCAAGTGTATCAAAACTTCGGTACAGACGAAGTTAGCTTTGCCTTTCTCGTTTTTAATGTTTTTATACCCTTGCAAAGGGTATCATAATTTTGCCCAGAAGTTTGCAACGCATACAAATATTCATTTCCGACCCTATAAGCTATATATATTCTTGATCAGTGTGACGAGCTGAGTTGATTGAGCTTTGTCCGTCCGTCTATCTGTCCGTCTGTCTGTTTCTACGCAAACTAGTGTCTCAGTTTTATAGCTATCGAGCTGAAACTTTGCACAGAGTCTTCTTTATAGCTGCCATAGGAACTGTTGGGAGCAGAAGCGCTGACCTAATTTAGATTAATTTTATATATCATATGTATTTAAATGTAAATGCCTTTTGGCCATTGTTTGCTTTGAAAGTAAAATGTATATAAACAAACATCAAAACCTAAGTTCACATAATTAACTCCTCCCGCTCAAAGCTTTTATCTTTGAGCTTTTCTTATCTGAGCGGAGCTTTGGGATGCAGCAGCTGGCTAGCGGCCGTCGGCTATTGCGTCTATCAACTCACTGCAACTCCAGAGATCAGCAAATAAACATTTAATAATCCGAAGTGAATCGAATTTTATTAATTGGCAAATATAGGTGATAAATTCGTTATCCTCCTCTAAACAGGAACTATAGGTCGAAAAGTGGGTCTTATTTAGAAAAATTGTTTGTTTTAATGCTGGCGTTCTTAAACTCTAATGTATTAAAACATTTGCAAGGGTAAAAAACTTCGGCAAAGACGAAATTAGCTTGGCCTTCTCGTTTTTATCAAATTTTGGTTTTAAAGGTTCGCCTGGATCACTTTCTAAGAATATGTAGTTATTTTGTTTCAGTTCCTTTTAAATCGTAATAGCATCTTATGTGATATTTTTGAGCGAAAAAATATAAATCACAAAATAATCATTATTTTTTAAGTATTATTTTTTCACCAGACAAAAATCATTAAAACGCGAGTTGTTTAGTAACGCTCTAAAATAATTATTATTACTCAGGAATATGTACAAACGAGAGCGTAAGTTAAAGTCTGTTTTAACCGACTTCGATATACCCGTTACTCATGAAAAAACATGTTTAACAGTGTTCCTGCGTTTCTTAGTGTGACCAACGTCCCTTATATGAAAAATATTTTGTTTGAAAATTTTCTGTTCCTCAATGCGTAAAAAATTCGTAATAATTTCTAGTTACCATAATAAAAATCCAAAATTTGAAATTTTAAGTTTTAATACTGGCGCCGTGGTTATAAAGTTGCAACATAAAATTCCCACTTCCCCTTTTTCAATTTACTTTTTCATTAAAGCAACCTTTGAGATGCCAAACGTTGTTGTTGAACTTAAAAACGGTTGCTGTGCCAGAAACTATCAATGCTGTGTCTGAATTAAAGCTGCAGGCTCGGTATGACATACCGTGAAATTAAGTGGTGCTTGGGCGTAAGCATTTTCGAACCCGAACATTCCATGTTCCGCTATATAAATTGATTGTCCAAAAATAAAATAAAATTTTAAAGTCTTAAACTGATCATGGATATAGATATGAGCAGAACACCAAACCAAAACTAACATGTATTTTCATTACGAATCATTCCACAAAAATTAGCTGGTGAAAAACTTTGATGCAAATGGCCGGCAAAAAAAATTAAAAATAATTTAAAAAGGGTATATTTATTTATAAAAGTATTTATTTTGTTATTTGGATAAGCTTGTCTGTGCTCTTTGATGCATGGATCCCGTTTTGTACAACGCCCATCGAAGTCCTTCACTAGTTTCACGCCCCTCAGGATCAGAACTCAATTCTATTGCATTTTATGAAGCGATATCAAAAATGCCTTTCAAATAGTCCATAAAATTTCTTTCTCGGCGGTACAAATCATTATAGCGACATTTTTCCACTTATTGATCATTAAGTCTTCTTTAGCTTCTGCACACATTTCTTTCCTAGTTGCATGGTAAGCCCGAATAATATCAATATACCATCAATTTGTGCGGTTTAGGCAGTCCCTCAAAGAGCAATTTTGTCCTCAAATATTTTGCAAGACATCTTTTCTATATGGTAGATTTGCTAAGTGCAGCTCTGCCCGCAACGTGCCAGTCAAATTAATGGTATTCGAGTCCTCTATCTGATTTTTGCTTTGCATAAAATATTTTTAAAAATAGATTTTAAATTCAACAACAATGTTTGTCATCTCAAAGGTTACTTCTACGATAAAGTAAAATGAAAAATAGATGGAAAGCTAATTCGACTGACGAAGTTTATATACCCTTGGAGCATGATATATTTCTGCCAGTTTTTATATGGCAGCTATACGATATATTCATCCGATTTTGATCAAATTCTCCAAAATTGTGTTGAGACAGATAATATTCATAACTGGAACGTACAAAGACGCTACCATTGAAAAAAAAAAGTTTTTCTCACTAAAACTATTTTCTCGACCGATCATTCCTATGGCAGCTATATGCTATAGTCATCCGATTTGGATCAGACTTGACAGAATTGTGTGTTAGCATATCATATTGATCAGTAACGAGTTTGGGAGCGATAGCATTGAAAACAAAAAAGTTTTTCATACTAAAACTTTTTTTCAGACCTATCTTTTGTATGGCAGCTATACCATATAGTTGCCCGATTTGCATAAAACTTGCTGAAATTATGTGAAAGCATAAAAAACTTATAAATACGAGGGTTGGGAGCGATAGCATTGAAAACAAAAAAAGTTTTTCTCACTAGAACTACTTTTTCAACCGATCGTTCCTATGGCAGCTATATGCTATAGTCATCCGATCCGGCCGGTTCCGACAAATGTGCAGCGTATTTGTACCAAAAGACTTCGTGCAAAGTTTGGTTACGATAGCTTTAAAACTGACGGAGGAGATAGCATAGAAACAGACGGACAGACGGACGGACGGACATGGCTATATCAACTCAGCTCGTCATGCTGATCAAGAATATATATACTTTATGTGGTCGGAGATGCTTCCTTCTGTGCGTTACAAACATCCGGACAATTTTAATATACCCTCTCCAAGGGTATAAAAATCATTATTTACGGTCCCTGATCCAAATAATTTGGGAACAGGAATCTGGGAGGAGAGCTTATACACCAATCTATGCCATATCCCTTGAGACGAACATCGGATGAATATATCGCACTTGACTGGAAAAATGACCAAATTAAAAAA